>ML824358.1:0-25901 GCA_009831015.1 Picea engelmannii | reverse complement strand
TATATATATATATATATATATATATATATATATATATATATATATATATATATATATATATATAGTGGTCCAAGATAAATATTACAACTTGAGTATTTAAATAACTTGAGCTCACCATGGCAAGCCTACCACATAATACATATACATATATGTACACAATATATGCTTAGCCATTCACTAGTCAACGTTTTGGAAATGTATTGATAGCTAAATTGATACACAATTATGTTTTATGTGATATGCCTATTGATATATATATTTTATTTTTCTATATGAATGGTGTATTTAAAATCCTTTTAATTTTCTATAGATACTTACATTTCCAATGGAATGTCTTATTTGTTGGAAGATTGGTTGTTGTCATTGATGTCAACCCTAGTCATTGGTTTTGGACCGCAAGATTGATTAAGGTATTTGGACATGAAGGACAATTCACATGTAGACTCAACACCCATGGATGGATATTATACATCATGTTGTTTCCGGTGGTAGGTCACACACCATGTGGATCCTCATGGTTGAGGAGAAATGAATTTTTGAAGATGACAAAGTGAATTGAAGAAGGAAGTACAAATTGGCCCTGAAGATAATTAAAGAAAAAAATTACAAAATAAGAAAGTGTCAAGTCGGCCCTAATGTTAAAAGGAAGTGACATAAAGGGTATAAATACATATCAGTATACATTCATTTTACACACACAAGTCGAATTTCAGAGGAAATCTGAAGTAAAGAAGGCTGGATTTCAAGGGAGGATGAAATGTTTTGGTGATGTGTTCTAAGGTATGTTATTTATAGGTCATCTTACCATTTTCACTATAATTTTTTTTCTAGAACGAGTCAGATGGTGAAATTGATATGGTAATGAGAAGACATATCTAGGTACCCGTGGTAAAAATTTCATCTCTTATTCGCTATAATTTTGGAGATTCACTATGTGGAAGATAGGGTTTTTTACTAGTCCTGAAGATAGTCATAAACAAGTGTTCCAGGTAAAATAGTCATAACGTCTTCATAGAGAATCCAAATGAAGTGAGACAAATTTCATTGGAAAGAGTACAGGATATAGTTTCTTGTGTGTGAGTCTCATAATTTGATGTTAAATATTGAGTGCAAGGCATTATGTACAAGTTCTCTCTCTTGAATAAACTAGAATTGAATAAGGTCTACCATGCTCTCTATAAATTATTTTTGGAGAGGATTCAAGGAGTGAAAATTTGAGTTTCAAAGAATAAATTGAGTAAAATTATATATAGGATCATATTATTCCAAGAATTGAAGAATTTCATAAGTTGAAGAAGTCTCAGGAAGCATTATGAAGTTCTATGTGATGGTTGGTTGATGGTGATGATTTAATGTAAAGTTTTATTATCTCTCATAAATTCTTGGGTGGAAGGAAGGGGAAAGGATGGAGAGGTAAACCCTCTCTTGATATTGGAGGATTGTATCTTCCTCTTGGATTTTTATCCCTCCCTTTATATTTGGAAGTTGGAGCTACGTTTGGAAGTCATTACTTCCCTTGAGCAATAACTATTGATTATTTCTCATATATTGTGCATGGTGTATTGTGGTGTATTAGTGTAACTCTTATACTATTGTTCAGTTCTCATTGGATATAATTGAATGGTTTAAGTATAAGTTGATTTTATTTTTTTTAAATTGTACTTGAAACTGATTCACCCCCCTCTCAGTATCAACAATGGGTATCAAATCAGGTTACCTTCAGTACAGTTTAACCACTGGAAGGAAGATACTAACCGGAAATGGAAGACAACTTTCCAAATGGGATTCCACCATTTGATGGAAGCAATTTTAGAATGTAAACTTACTTGAAAGATCTTGGGGTAGATGTTTGGTTCAAAGTTGCTTCAGGATACAATGATTTGAAGAAACCAAAGACTGCACCTTAGAAGGAAGCAAAAAGGAACAACAAATTGGCAATATATACCATCTTGGATGGATTGAAATATTCAATGAAATCCAAGGTTGGATCATGTGAATTAACAAAAGAGATTTGGGACAAGCTACAAGACCTTTATGCAAGGGAAGAAGCTGAATAAGAAGAAGATGTTGAAGCAAATTACAACATCTCAAATTTCAAAGAAGCAAATAGAGGTCAGTTCTTTTGATTTAATTGTGAAGGAGTAGGACATGTTGAATTTGAATGTCCTCATCCAAGGATTGAAATAGATGACACTAAAGAAGAAAACTCCAATGAAGAAGAAGAAAATCATGAAGCAGAAATGATTCAACAAGAAGATGAGAATCTTAAAAAATTGAAGCATGCTGAGATTGAAAATAACAAGCTCAAAGGCATGCATAGAAAACTAAGAAGTGAATTGGGTAGTTGTGAAAAGGCAGTTGTAAGCTTGAAGAAACAATTAGAAGACTTTGAGAAACTAAGAGAAGAAACCATTTCCTTGAAAACTCTATGCAAAGAAGAAAAAAGAATAGGAGAAGTAAAGAATGTCTAAATGATGAAGAAAGAAGAAGATTGTGAGAAACTTGAACAAGAAGTTGTCTCATTGAGGAAGATCTTAAGAAACTTTCAATTGCCAAAAGACTTAACACATCTTGGATGCATGGGTGAAACTTGTTATAACCCTAATTTGCACCAGACATGCATACTTGGCACTAGGCCATCTCACTTGACATTTTTGCCAAGCCACTATTGAACAATTCTTCTAAAAACCATCCTTATGAAGGCATACATGCCTTATACCACTTATTCATGCATGTATACACTAGCTGACCCACTACAGCCCACGTATACTGACAAAAGAAAAAAAAAATAGAAAGTTGCAGATAAAATACAGATTTCTAGGTAATTGCCTAAACCGTTTGACCACCCATATCCAGTCACTCAACCGGATAACTACCCTCTTCTAGCCTATAAAATAAGAGGAAGGGTTCCCATTTGAAGAGAGAAAATAATAGCAAAGAAACTCTGCCCTTTTTTGTATTCCCCTTGCCCCAATCTTTTGCGGCCATTTTGTGATGAGAATCGTATGTGGAAGCAGTTGGTGCACATTTGAAGAGGAGCCCAAGACCAGATTCGAGGAGCAATGGTCAATATCACCATTGTAAGTTACTTTTGTGAGGTTAATAAGAAAGAAGTAATTTTCCCATCCCGCCATATGAGGTGTTCAAATATTCATTTTTTTTATTATATTTTATTAGAACTTCTAACCCACTAATTCATATATAAGATGCATGTTTGGAGTTCTTTGTTTTTCTGTTAATGAATGCAGGTTGGCTTTGGGAGGAAACTTCCAGTCAAGGATCTAACGAGTGCAAAAGGATCGAAACCAAATGACCAAATGAGGAAGTTCAAGGTAGAATTATCTGATCCTTTTATCCTTGTGTTTTATGCTTGAATGTGGGGTGTATGCTGGGATGATAGTAAAAAGTAGGAGACTTTAAAGGGTCATTTTTGCATGCATTATAGAACCCGTAGTGCTAGTCTGTAGGGGGTTTTCCCACCAACAACATAAATGGCGACCATACTGGGGAGGATCTCTAGGGATTTTGCGGATACTTTTTGGGTGTTTGAAATTGATTTGATGACCTTTTTTCTGAGTTTCTGCAAGAGTCTAAGTTTGTAGGGATTCTGGTCTTCCATACCAGTACTCCCTACTTTGCTTGCTAGACTACTTTTTCATTTGGTGGGGAACCCACCAAAGTATACGCAGCCTATACAAGGCCTACACACGTATATACGTGCCCTACCTTTAGATAGCCTGCGTACATACCCTGGCTACTGAAGTGTCAGTAGCATGCCTGAGTTCAGAAAATATTTTTGTTACGAGAGGTAGTCATCCTCTTCTCTGTCAGAAGTGATCCTTCTCAGGGGTTTTATTGATCAAGTCTTGTTCTCTGTTGTTGCATTTTTTAGTTTAAGTATAACCTCATATTAGCTTTTCTTTATCGAAGTTTCGTTGCATTTTCTTTATAAAAGTAAGTTCCTGTGTCTTTAAGGGATTCTGGTTTTCAATACCAGTACTCCCTGCCTATGCTTGACTGCTTATTTTTCATTTTTTTGAGGAGTTGCAGAGGTGCACGTGGCCTATAGTGGGCCTACATGTGTGCATACGCGCCCTACCCTTGGACAACCCACCTACATACACTTGTTGTTTAAGTCTCAGTAGTGTGCCTGTTGAGATTTTGTTTTTTTTAGAAGAGACAATCATCCTCTTCCCTGTCAGGAGTCACACCTCTCAGGGGTTTTCTTGATCTAGCCCTCATCTCTGTCATAGCAGTTAGTAGCCTAGGTTTGACTTTAGTGTAGCTTCATTTTTCTTCGAAATATTTCTTTTTTTTCTTTATTAGGTTTTTGGATGAGATTGTGAGTCTATTCTGATCTTCCTTCTTTGGTTTTGTCAGTGACTCCCCACGGTCTACGATGGGCCAGGAATCATTTCTTGGTCTTTTCTTGTCTTTATTTTTTTCCTTTTTTTCTTCAGAAAAGAGGAAAAGAATACAGTTTCAAATTTTCTTGTTTTGGAAGCATAATTTAATTTTTTTTTATAGATTTCACTTTCTTTGCTTGGTCAAGTAGTTGGTTGTTTGCATTAGCAATCAGGAAAAAAAATGCCTTCATAAGTTCTTGGCTGATTGACTTAGGACAATAAGTAGCTCATAGTCGAGTGAAATCTTGTTTTGAGTTTTCTGATAAAAAATCTTAGAAAATAAAAGGTAGTTTGAAAAGTTGGTTAAAGAGTTTAAATGTGCAAATCTGAATTTGTGAAGAGGAAGTAGTTTGTTTTCAGTTCCATTATATGATCTTCTCTTTCGTCTCTTAAAAACATCATTGGTTTCATTTTCATTCCCTTTGACTTAAGACAACCACTAAAATTAACGATTAATTAAAATCAACTAGACTTTATGATTGTAGGGTCCATCAACTAGTCTAGGCTAGAGCCTTGATTTAGGATTGGAGAGGAAACTCTTCAAGGCTACAAAAACAATCATAAGAGTTTGTGCTAGGGAGTGCTAAAAATTCCAGTATCGTGAAATTTATCTAGGACCCCCCTCTGACACAAGGGATAAACACGAGGTCGCATGCAGAAAGGTAGTGGAGATAACCCCTCCAAAGTTGGACCAAGCATAGTGGGGAACGCATATAGAGGCATTATATTGGGATTTCGTTGATCGCATTTTCCACGGAGCTTCGTGGGTCTTGAATCCATTTGAGGTCCTCAGTTGTCTTCCTAAACACTTTCTTTTGATACCATTGATAGTTTTCAGGCTTGATACCCTGCTCATTGCGTTCCACCCAACTGTCGACTGTACCTGCCTAGTGATTGTTCGTGTGTCGGCAACCTAGTTGCCTTTATTTAAGGGACTTACATAGGTGATTACGGGGGTATACCATGGTAACTAGGATAGACATCGGGCCACGCTTTGCAAATTATACCCAAAGACTACTTTCGTATTCAAGTTGCACTTGCACCAGTAAGTTGCTCTAGTGTTGGCTGGTGTAACTGTTCTTCCAACTAGCTAGTGATCTGCTTGTCTTATATCATAGGGACTTTTTCTAGTGTGTTCTGGTTCTCGAACATTAATAGAAATCCCTAGTGTTTCATTGATATTCTCACACCATGGAGGATCAGGAGCTCCACCAGTCACGAAGGCTTCTTGGCCTGCCATCGATCAATCTGGAGCCACCCCCGCCACTGCTAAGGTGAAGGCTAGACTAGAAAGGGTCTTTTGAGGTGACTAGGTCACAGGAAACTATGCCCAACCCATCTCCGAGAGAAGAACATTTGATTCCAGAGGAACCAACTATTTTAGACCTTGGAGCGGAATCTCTTGGTCTGTATGAACCTCCGAACACTAATCTATCGATGCCCATCATTGTACAGGTTTATCCTTACGAGTGCATGATAGTATCACAAGAGGCGATGGAAGAAAATGTTGCGACTTCTTTAAGGAATACTCATATTTCCTCTACGACTGTCACTACAGGGGGTGTTACACCTCCTAACCAATCGTCGTCGGTCCGGGCCACTATGGTCCTGACTGCATCTACCTCGGGCAATGTTCTAATTATGTCTATGGCAGCGATCACTACTCCATTTACCTAGAATGTGACAGGCCCTCCATTCTCATACAGGATGTCTGGCTTCAGTACAAGCCCCGTACTTTCCTACTCCACTCTACAGACTTTAGATCTCAGAGCAGGGACATCCAAGACTCCTCTACAAGGATCCATGGGGGGCACTTAATCTTACTATAACACTTTCCCTTATGGAGGGGGTCATATACCTCCTTTGTCCCCTTTTCTCGGCGATGCTCACCAGCATTCCGCTAGGACGAACGTAAATTTTAGTTTGTTTGGAGCAGGTAGTCAAGGACTTCCTTCTTATAATATAACATGCCAGTTGGTTCAACACCATTCTCTTTGTTCGGTGCATTTGGTAACAATGATTTCTTGTCAATTTCCTTCTCGGTCGCGGGAAACCCCAGTTATGGACAACAAAATCCTGTACAGGGTATTATTCCTACACAGAGGGAAAACTTAGGAATTCCTTCCTCACAAGGACCATGGAATCCATGGCAAGGATCAGTTCCCTTGTCAGGGATGTTGATCGGGGGCAACCCCTTCCATAGCCAATGGAACCCCGAGCAAGGCTCAACACCTATGCTTAGTGGATCGACAGGGGGCAAACCTTCCCAAAATCCTTTGAATGCGACGCAAGCCCAACGCTTCATGTCTTATTATGGGAGTCAGTTGATGACATATCAACAAGTGCAAAATCCATACGCTGGTCAAGGCCATGGTTATTACCAGAACCCTAGCCAGCAACCTAAATTTTCCTGGCAACCTGGTGCCAGCCAAACTCTAGGCCCCTTTTTCCCTGGTCACAATCAATAGCCCAAACTATCATTTCAGGAAAATCTGCACTTGCCATAATTGACGAGGTTATTGAATGACCCCATCTGTCACGATCTGTGTTGGCCTCCTATGTCGACCAAGTTTCCTTCGAACATCCCAAAGTTCGAGGCCAAGCCTAATGAAGATCCAAGCGATCATGTTACTACCTTCCATCTTTGGTGCTCATCCAATTCATTGAAATACGACTCCATCCAGTTGCGTTTGTTTCAACACACTCTCATCGGGAGTGTTGTGAAATGGTACATTGCGCTCGACCACTCAAGATGCTCTTCCTTCGGCGAATTGGCAATGGATTTATTAAACCATTTCCAATTACCTGTGAGATACGATGCCGACACCAAATTGATGGCTAACTTTGAGCAGACCAAGGCAGACCATATCTTTGATCACATTTGAGAATGGAGATGCATGGAAGAGTTTGATAAAAGTGTCAGTGCCACCAGCATTCATGCTGGAGTGATTCCTTAAGTCTTTGGTACCCCAGTTATCCAAATACATCTCAATGTCAGGAGTGTTTTTCGAAGAAGATGCAATAATGAGAGCTCAACAACTAGAGATGATTTACTCTCAGTCTGGTTTGCTTGATGAAATTTTTCCAGATGCACCATGGTCAATACTTGAAAAAACCAGAAAGAGAGATGGACCACATGCTAATGGTATTGTTGGTTCAACACAAACAAAGCCCGTTGAACAACTGTCAAAACAATTGCAGCAATTGTCGATATAGCAGAAAGCGTCCAGGTAGACCACTAGTCTGGCTGCTCCCCCTACCCAAACGTCGGATGTACATAGTGTGCAATCGATGAACCTAAAATCCACCCAATAGCCTGAAGGAAAGAAGAAAAAACGAAAGAAGGGTAAGGGGGATAAGAAACCTACCGATAATGTTGGTAGGGGAAACACTGAAAAGAAGAAGTCAAAGTATGCATGTAACTTGTGCATAGAATACCACCCGACTCACCAGTGCCCTCGGCTCGTGGAGGCCCAAAATTTATTGGCGCAGGAACAGACTATTGTGTTAACAAACCCATTTCAAGATGGGCAGAATTTAAATCAAGCCTCTCTGAGCAAGGACATGGGTAGTCAAGGACCCCCTCCATCATCGAGTAATTCTTCATCCGCGAATGTGTATATGATGAAAGGTGATGCCTATATATCGACTAGAGTGCACGATTACAGAATGCCAAACACCTCTTAGAAGAGTAAAGAAATAAAAAACCCACCTCTTCCTCTCCAGATCAAGAAGATGTTGGGTGAAACAATGACATGCATCCCAAAAGGTGCACTCAAGAAAGATTCTCACAATCCAAATGCAAGGGCTACCCAGAACTACTCTGTGGTGGAGGATTTGTCTCAAACCCCTTGTGTGATGTATGCTTTGGAGGTTCTCCAGAGTTTCCCTTCCTAGAGAAAGTCTTTGTTAGCCACCCTAGGATCTACTGAGACTTGTAATCTGGGTACGATCATGCTTGATATGACTGACTTAAAACCTAATCTCCCTTACCATGTGGCGTTTCAGATAGTAGTGGCTTACACCATGAAAAATTTTACCTGGAACATTTTCTGCACAGTGGTTGATGAGGGTGCCTTGACATGCATCATGTTGTTAGCATGTTGGAATGCCATTAGCCAACCCATTTTTTCTCCATCATTGAATCTTCTTACCACTTTCGACGGTCATTTGTTTCGACCACATGGTATCATCTCCCCTTTTCTCATGCATTTGGGGGGGGAGACCATGTGCATCGAGGTTGAAGTGGTCGATGCATCTCTCGAATACAATCTCTTGTTAGGAAGGAGTTGGACCTATTCTATGCAAGAAGTGGTCACTACAGTTTTCCAGGTCTTGTTGTTTCCACACGAGGGTCAGATAGTGACAATTGACCAGTTGTATTTTTCCTGTCCCAACCCTTCATCGGGGGAATCCACGGTCCCGATGATTGATAACCCTCAACCCATAATAATCAACATAGGGGTTGGTTTGTGCCCACCTTTGATGGGTAATTTCGATTACCCGCCTCCTTTCGGCGATGTTAAGTTCATTTCAGACCATCCTAAGGTTGATATTTTTCAAGTCTTGTCATTTCGTATGACCTACTTCAACGACCCATGGACTCTACATTCCCCATTGGCCATGATGGAAGGGACAGGGCACCATGGTATGTCCATGCCCTTGTCCATAGCAGAAGTTGCATACTCAATATTCCAACAAGCTTTCACCGACCCTGATCCTACTCCCACACAAGAGTTAGATCTGATTCTTGAGCCTACTTGGGCTCAAGGTTCCCTTACCGATATTGATTCTTTAGACTTAGTATTTCCTTCATACGAATAAATTACTGAAGGAATGACTAGTCCAGACAGACCCTGGGATGATCTCTATCACAGATCTTATTTCCTCCCAGAGCTAAGAAGAATTGAAACAAGAGAATTCACTTTGATTATGACTAGAGATAGGTCTTGTCTTATCAATCCCTTGGCTACACACATTGTTTACGATGTGGGTATTATGGAAACCATCGCTGAAATGATACCTATTGATATCTTTAGAACCCCTAGCATTGTGGACAATATTCTTGTCGAAGTTGATTGTTCCCCCGAGGAGATTCGAATCTACACGTATTTATTTAAAGAATTCAACGATGTTTTTGCTTGGTCTTACGAGGAAATTCCAGGCATAGATATAAGAATCATCGAACATGAAATCACAACTTATCCTAATGCTAAGCCAGTCCGGCAGAAGCTTCGTCCAATCAATCCTAAGAAAGAAACAACTATTAATTTTGAAGTAGATAAACTTTTCAAATTAGGTTTTATCTACCTCGTCCATTTGACTCAATGGGTGTTAAATCCCATTCCGGTCGACAAAAAATAGGGTACAATTCACGTATGTACAGACTTTCATGATTTAAAGAAAGCCTATCCAAAGGATAATTTCCCCACACCATTTATTGACTAGATAGTCGATGAATACGTAGGTTTCAAGGCCTTTTCTTTCATGGATGGTTTTTTGGGATACAATCAAATACAAATCAAACTCGAAGACCAACACAAAACCGCTTTCATTTGTCTGTGGGGTACATTCGCTTATCGGAAGATGACTTTTGGTATGAAAAATGTTGGAGATACCTTTCAGCGAGCCATGTCTTTTTCTTTCCACGATATCAAACATATATTCAAGGCTTACCTTGATGATTTAGCATCACGATCTTGTAAGAGAGTTGATCATCCCATGCACCTCCGACTTATATTTGAGCGATGTTGGTACTACCAAATTCTCTTGAATCCAAACAAATGTAGTTTTTGTGTGACGTCGGTTCGTCTACTAGGTTTCATAGTTTCGACAATAGGGATCATGGTCGATCCTATCAAAGTTGAGGCAACAGTTCAACTACCTCCTCTACACACAATCCTTCAGCTTCAAAGTTTACAGGGAAAAGTGAACTTTTTACGGCATTTCATCACAAACTATGTCGAGATCGCAAAGGTCTTTATGCGTTTACTAAAGAAGGATGTTCCTTTTAATTGGGATGAAGCCTCTCAACTCTCTTTCGAAGCATTGAAATGTTCCCTCACGACTGCCCCTCTGCTTCGTCCACCCAATTATAATAATGATTTCTTATTATACTTGGCGGTGATAGAGTCGACCATCGGTATGGTATTGGTTCAGGAGGATCATTTACTCTCCGAATATGTGATTTATTATTTGATTTGAGGCCTGGTTGGACAGGAACACAATTATTCTCACATTGAAAAACTTGCATTGGCAGCAGTTCATGTTGTGCAACAATTCCATCATTACATCTTGTTTCACAAGACCACCATCATTGCCATTGTGAATCCATTTCAGTATGTGTTGACAAGATGAGTAATTCACGGAAAGATCAGTATATGGATAGTTGTCCTTTAGGAATTTGACTTAGATTTTGTTTTGGCGAAATCCAAAAAGTCACTAGTCTTTGCGGAACTCATCTTGAAACTTTCGGTCAAGTCAGGTGATGTTATGCCCAAAGAGTCGCTTATTAAAGGAGACATGTTTTTTATCACGTCTTCGGATCCCTAGTATGGAGATGCACTTGTCTATATCCATACTTTGAAGTTCTCCGCCTATACTTCTCGTGATGAGAGTTGCCGAATATTCCATTAGGCCAAGAACTATCTCATACTCAAAGACACTTTGTATCATCGAGATGTATATTTCATCCTTCACCGATGTCTCACTTGTGAAGAAGCATAAATTGGGCTTAACGATTTCCACACTAGAGCATGTGGCGTTCATTCATCTGGGTTGGAAACAACCCAAAAGATTCTATGAGCCGATTACTTTTGGCCGACATTAATCAAAGATTGTGTTGAATCGGTCAAGAAGTGCCACCAGTGTTAGATCTTCTCTCGGAAGATGAGGGAATACCCTGCTCCCATGTTTCCTGTCATTACCATTGGTCCCTTCACCAAGTGGGGGATTGATTACACTACATGCAACCCCTCTTCAGCAAGGGGGAACCGTTATATCATCGTAGCAGTAGACTACTTCACTAAGTGGGTCAAAGCTATGCCAACATTCAAATATGACGAAGAGACCACAACTCTCTTTTTGTTTAACCAGATTATACCAAGGTTCAACGTCCCAAGAGAGATTGTCACTAACCATGGAAGTCACTTTCATAATAAAATGATGTTTGAGTTAACTTCAAATCTTGGGTTGAGGCAAGAACATTCATCACCCTACTACCCACAAGTGAATGGTCAGGTGGAAGGTGTAAATAAATCTCTTAAGACCATTCTACAATGAACGATCAATTCGGCCAAATCAAATTGGCATTTGATTTTATACTCAACATTATGGGCCTACCAAACGTCTATTAAGACTATAACTGGTTTCTCACCTTTTCAACTCGTTTACGGGCTAGAAGCAGTTTTGCCCATAGAGTGTCAGATCTCATCTCTAAAGTTGGCAGTACAGTTATTTCCAGACACTTCACCACTTGAAGAGCATTTATTATACCTCGAGCAGCTCAATGATCAACATTGTGATGCGGCCTTGGCTAACAAGGCTCACAAGAAAAAATTCAAGTCTCAATATGATCAGTCCATTCGTCCTCGAATTTTATTTGAAGATGACCTTGTCCTAGTATATGACCAAGATAAGGACCCCATGGGGGAAGGCAAGTTCAAACCCATGTGGTTCAGACCTTTCATTGTAAAAGAGGTTCTAAAGAAGGGCACTTATTGTCTAGTGGACTTTGAGGGAAATACTTTGGCGGAGCCTAGAAATGGGCTCTACCTCAAGAAGTATTAGTTGTAGGTGGGTCGCCTCGGGTGATTTCTTGTAACATATGTATAGTTCTTGTACATTTGTTTTTGTAGTTTTTTATCTTTTTATTTTTATGGACGTGTCATTTTTGATGTCATATTTTTCACTGTGGCATATGTTAGGTGAATCAGAGGTGTTCATTGGGTTCGCGGACAGCTCTAGCCAGCACACTCGGAGGCTTTCTTCCATAGCTTGGGTGATTTTCACACCTCAAGGCCAGTTGCTATCTTCAGGAGGTATATGTTTAGGTGATGCCACAAAGAATGTTTCTGAATACAACAAAGCCTTAGATTTTCTTTCTGACTCTTTGTCGCATGGTATCTCTTACATCCGAGTCTACTTAGATGCTCATCTAGTTGTTTCTCTGTTAGTGACCTATAACGATAGGGGATATGATGATTCAAAATCTATTTGTGGGTTTTGTGATGAAATTCCCGGTTTGCTAGCCTTTTATCTCCTCAAATAAATTAGTCAATTTCATTTGATTAGGTGTTAGGTTGTTATTAGAAAGAACATTTCTAAATTTTTAAGGCTCATTTTAAAGAGTTTTAAGCTTGTAATAAACTTTGGAAAACATTTGATTTAGTTTTTATTTCAAAAAACTCAAAATACAGGTTTCGGTGGCTAAGTGTCTTTTCAAAAGGGTTTCTAAGACATTGAAAGCCCTAGCTTTTGGCGGCTTAAACGAAAAAAATCGGGGCTCTCCTAGTCACCAAAATCGTAGGGAGATCTGAAATGGTCAGCTCATCTTAGTGAAATGTTATCATTGTATTTAGCCGTCGAAAGGAAAGGGGAGTTGTTGAGTATGATTCGGTAAGATGTGTTTTAAGAGTTATTATATTATGATTTGATCTACCTAACCCTAAACCCTCTGGATCCTACACCTATCATAGGAATTAGGATCTAATCTCAGCGTATCTTGACTTGATCATTTCAACTTCTGTTTCATAAAATCACATGGTATTTGTACTTCCTATGCTTCAAGGTTTGTCGAATGATCATTCCCATTTCTAATCCTAACTACCCTCTCACATCCCTCAAAATCAGGGCTTTCCTTAATCACTTTTCTCTGTTTCTTGCCTCTATCATAACTGAGTGCAAACCTCCCTAATTTTGCACTGAGTGGTCTCCCTCCAAGCCTGAATTCCCAATTGTAGGTATAGGAGCATTCCAACAAATGAAGAGAGGAGCACCAATGTTGAGGAAGGAGCTTGATGATATTGGTTACCTTGAATCACACCCAGAGGTATGTCATCTCTTCAAGGACGCAGGTTGTTATGAATTTTGTAAAAAAGTGCAGAGCTCTCATCACCAGGTGGTAGATGATTTTTCTCTCTCATTTGATGGCAGAAAGGCAGTCATTGGCAAAGATGAGTTCCTGGTGGATGAAACTCTCATAGCAGAGGTGACAGAGCTGCCAAGGATTGGAGAAAACTTGTTCAAGACCACTATTACAAAGGAGGTTGAATTTAGGTCTTATTTGAAACCAGAGCATAAGTGTTTGATATGGAAGAAAGACATTCCTATGTCTTTTTTGGAGGATAAGTGGCAGCACCTGCTGAAGTCAATTCTTGTTTACATAACCTATGAGGGTAGATATAATAGGGTAATGATTTATCATTTCAAATTGATGAATCACTTTACCAGGAGGAGCCCCTTGAACCTACCTTATTGCCTCCACAAAAGTTTAACTCAGATGGCTCATCAGGTCAAGGCTAAACCAATCAAGGTTGCAGGCAAATTATCCCATCATGGTTTGATTAAGCTCTTGATTTGTGAGCTAGTGCAGAGAAGGAACAAGGATTGGGGCCATTTCTTATTTTGGAATGAGTTTCAGACTGATTTACAGCCAGAGGATAAAAAGGGGTCTTCTTCAATGAAGTCTTCCACTCCCAGAAGTGGAAAGAGAAAGAGGAGAGCCATCTCTCCAGTCACAATTGATCTGTTTTCTCCATCTTCTAATCCTAAAAAAGCTAAGAAAAAACTAGATTTTAGCAAGGATGCAGAGAAGGAAGAAGAACCTCTAGTGGATAAGAATATCCTCAATCTCCCCTATATAGACTTTGAGGATGAAGAAGACCAAGTTGCAATAGATCAAGAATTAACCCTAGCAGAGGATCCAGTTACAACAGGGTATGAAGATCTTCCCTCACCTACACCAAAGGAGGATCAAGTCCAAAAAATTGCAGAGGCCTCATCTAGCAAGTCAAAGAAGTCTAGATCTCAGAAGATTAAGAAGCTTAAAGAGAAAATAACACAACAGGAAGTATTAGAGAAGGTGATAAAGACCCAATATGAAAATTTATCAAAGAATTTCATAGCAACCAGTGCATCCTTGGAAAGATTGGCACTTGAAAATGTTAAAGAAAAGAAAAAGAAGAAGAAAATCATAAAGGACTATAACAGTCTATGGAGAGTAGCTATGCATTTGAAGAAAAAGGTCAGGTCATTGTGGTTGCAAGCCATGCCTTCAATACCTGAGCCTCAAGCACTTGTTGATCTTGAAACCCTAGAAAATGAAACCATCCATTTGAATGATCCAGAAACAGCTAACAATCCTACAACCATTCCAGAACCTGCTCAAGATGTAGAGGCTTCAGAAGATCATCCCTAAGGTGTTTAAAAGCTAAGACAAAAGGTATTTCACAACTTTGTTAATTTTCACTAACATAGAACTTTTGGTGGCTTAGGCAAACATTTCAACTGTTCATTAGCCACCGAAAGCAAAGCTTTCGATGGCTAGCAAGCTCAGATTTTTCCTCTCTCAACCACCGAAAGAACAGATAGGGAAGAGAGGCACTATTTTTGCACAGATCCAATTTTTTCTGACCCATACACCTCGAGGATGGTTTGTAATGATGGATAATAAATAAGGGCATCATTTTTGGGTTTATGTTCCAGTTTTCAAGGTGCCTAGCAAGGTGGAAAGGTTAAATTGGTTACCTATTTTTGGGAAAAAAACTATTTTTGTGCCAAAAGTGGCAATTTCGACTTATCCCACATCACATGAAGATCCATCAGCCTTCGAAGGCTTACTACACCTGTCAAATACTTGGAAGGATATGAAGACTATCAAAGATAAGGACTGGACCTATTTTATAGGATCCTTTCCTATTTTCTTGTGTCAGTTGTTGGTTTTCTGTTTTAAGTAAATTTGATCTCGTATTGCAGGATCTGGATATCTGATGTAAGGGATATAAAGACAAAAAAAATTGAGGAACCAAGGGTTGGAATTGTGATGATTAAAATGAAAAAATGCTCATAGGTTGTAAATGACTTTATGAAGGAATACAAAGGCACTATATTTCTAGATTCCTGTGTTGTGTTTTAGTGGTGAAGTTTTCTCTGATGTAACTCATTATTTTCTATGTCACGTGATTTTCTTTCTATATTGTCTACTAGAAGATAATGTGTAGGATTTTTTATTGACACCCTATGCTGGATCGAAAAAATATCTATGTTTTCTTCCAAGTTTGAAATGAAAAATTCATATATACTCTACTTTACATTTGAAATATTTTTTAGTTTATTCTTATTTTTCATTTTATAAGCTCAAAGGATCCATTAGCATGATTATCCTACCTGGTCATATTTTGTATTGGTTATTTATTTATCATTGTATTTAACTTTGACTCCATTTTTCCCAATGGTCCTTTTCCATGTCTCAACCAAACCAATTCAAAATCCATAAACAAACCCATGTTCTGCATAACTAGCCTAATATATTATTTCCAACAAATCTATATCAAACAGAGAGATCCCTCTTTGAGTCTTGGAGGGATAGATCCTTGACTCAAAGTGGGTTTGATGTTTCCTTTGTGACTACCTCCACGGCCTTGGGAAAATTACAGAGTGCTAACAGTCTCAATTAAATGGATTTTACCACATTTATGATCCTACTCTACACCGACGATTCCTTAGGGTACGTCTCTTAGAACGAAGCTTTGATTACATTACGTATATCCATGTTCCTAGGAGATTGAATCAAGTCACATATACTCTAGCTAATCATATATCAGATTGGCAAATTGCACACATGTAATAAAAATAACACACATGCACATGTAAATACATTTGTAAATAAACGCAATCCATAAAACAAAAAAAGATGTAAAAACTCTTATATATATTGCAAAGTATCAGAGTACATAGGTGGGTGTGAGCACCTCAAAAAATATGTGTCCAGTAAAGAGTCATGGGGCTTATGTGCTCAAAAATATACAAAAGGTTCCCTCGGCACGTAAGAAGTCTAGCCTAACTAAGGGCGGGGCTTGTTGGCCTTGCCATAGTGAAAAACGACCTTGGGAAAATATCGAAAAAGATGGACCCAAGTCTATGGTACCCCGACAATGTGAGTCTACATGGACGATGGGAGATCCTCGATCTCCTCCATAGGAACTGTATGAGTAAGAGTGGTGAGGTTCCGCTCCACCCGCCTCAAAACTCTCTCAGCCTCTCCAGCTGGAGGTCCCCCTGCTGATGTTGGTGCACCAGCTGTGGATGGTCCTACCTCTGGTCGAAGACGCCACCTAGTCCTTGTGAAGTATGTTGGACGCACCAGCCCCACATCTGCACATAATGGATACATATGTGCCAGATACTTTGGTATACAAAAAGATGATATGTATAAAAACAAAAACATAAAAAATAAATAACTTTGAAAACAAAAAACAAACTTACCCATCTCTCCTCTTTCCTCTCCGGGAGGTACAGGCATGCCATGATCTCTAGAATAGTTGATCTTGGCATAGGGGTAGTCCTCTATGGATGGAATCTATCGTGCCCACCAAGAAAAAAATTGTCGTCGAAGGCCTCAATAGTCCTCCCCCCACCCTGTCTGGCAATAGCGTTGCCCATCTACATAACGTTGGGAGAGAGGGCTCGTGCCCTCATATCGTCTCTCTAGGTATGATAATTGGTACCCTCTCAAGGAAAAAGGAACATAAAATAGTCCCAAACCTAAAGTTTCTATGTCTCTGCATATGACACTCTGTCAACTACCTCTTCATGCAGTCTAGTAAGGTGGTACTCTAGTCGAAAATTTGTGCATTTAAGCACTAAACCACACAATTCATGTGCACCCAAGAAGCCTGATGTAAAGATGCAGATCCAGTGATCTTCCCAATGAGCAAAAATATCGCTTTCAGTGATAGGTTAGAAATCTTGTTTATCGGCACCTGTGTGCCCACTTTGTTTATGCCAGCCTCGCAATGGAGTCCAATCAACTCCTCTATGTTGTGATGCCTATAGGGAAATGTGTGAAAGTTGATTGGTTCCCCTCTCCTTGAGAGGCCAGTCAGAAATTAGATATCTTCAGTCGTTGGAGTCAACGTTTGTCCCTCAAGCATGAATGCCTCTGCATCCTGGTGCATATACCAAGGCATTCAACAGCCTAGGTTGTGCCCGCATAAATGGACACTGGAAGAATTTCAGCAAACCACATTGCGCCAATGCGGCGGTAGCATCAAGGTCCTCTCCAACCAAATTATCAACATCCTCATGCTCCCTCTCCCTCCAATGAACATACATCTTGAATTTGACAAGTTCAGGGGGGGGTTAACTCTTGCATCTTTTAAATTTTTCAACATGTTGGAGGGTATACGTAGGCTGTAGTATACACAGTCACGTATTCCCACATGAAATATTTCCTCTTCACGTGGGCATACACTGGTTTTCATAGGACAACTCACGTATACCTAGGGCCAACCTTTTTAAAGGTCATCGCCCCCCCAAAAAATAAAAATAAAAGCACAAACGACTAATTGAAATGTAAGAGGGGATAGTATGTACTTACTTGGTCCAAGCGAAAGTTCGTTTCGTCCACTGAAGCTCCCGAAATCAACTCTTTTGAAAAAGGGGTGTTTTTGGCTTTTCAGTCAATTTCTCAATTAACAATGGTAATAATGAGCTGCCAGCTTCTATTTATAGACTTTTTGGCTCTTTTTTGTCATTTTTTGGACCCCTTTGTCGTTTTTTCTAACTTGAAAATCATGTAATATGGTTCAAGAGTTTCTTATAGCATGTTACGATAAGTGTTTCTTTGTGTAGTGGGAATGCTTTTGGAGATTTGGGTCATTTTTAAGGTCCTTTGGTAAAAAGTCATTTTTCCAACTTGTTGCAACTAAGTTAGGATCCCACCTCCACTTTCTGCATCTCGTTGTCTTTGTCTCTTTTCCATAGGATCAACCCCACTGAGTTGTGACACAGAACCATCATTGTTGCTTTACAAGTGTCGTAATTTAGTGGTAGAACCTCCCCCTTTCATGGATGCCCTAGGTAGATCCTAGTTGCATTTTTTGTATCCATTCCATCACTAAACGACTATAGGCTTGAGAGTCCTTATTAGTTTTTCCTGATTATGAGTATGAGCCTCATTTGCATGATTCATTATCACTCTTAACCTCATCCTCGGGACTCCCAAAACAAAACGGGTCTTCTTTTAAGCCCTTTTCAGACCCTCTAAACATGAAAAGATTGTCGAGTGATCTTGTTGACCTTCATGCTCGCTAAACTAAAATTTGAAGGCACGTCTGTCCGATGATAGTTTACATCCCCTTTTTTCAGTTTGGATGGTCAAATGTACGAACAAAGGTATACTCTAGGAGCCTCAATTCTCTAGAAGAGTATTCTCAGGTATAATTTTACTCCTTTTTCAGGGCCGAGGGACTAAATTTACGAAAAAAGAACCCCCACGGAGTCCATAGTTAAGCTCTTTTCAGACTGCCTAAAATTGAAAAGATCATCGAGTGACTTTATTCCTTCACACTCGTTAAAATGGTCCAGAATAACATCTCATATGGAGTCCATAGTTAAGCTTTTTCCAGACTCCTTAAATATGAAAAAATTGCCAAGTGATCTTGTCTTTATCACACTCGCTAAAATGGTTTTGAATAGATGTATTTTCGGTGCTAGTTTACCCCTTTTTCGAACTGACTAGAATACCTTCAAAAAAGGTACCCCAGTGGAGTCTCCTTTTATGTTTTTTCAGACTCTCTAAACATGAAAAACCACCGAGCTTACCTTCTTTGGGCTCGTTAAAATTACATGGAAGGACGTTATGATTGTGTCTTGTTAATCACATTTGTATTCCTATGTCTTTGGCCTAATGTTGGCTCCATGTTTCCTTCAACTGAACCATTTGAAACATACCTTATATGCAAGCCTTGTAGCACTTTTTGCCTCTGCGTATTGACACCTTGACCCATGGAGGGATTTTCCCAAGTGTCCTTTTCCTACATATGTTTTCTTTCTCTAAACATTAGTGTGTTCCCTGTGCTTGGAACTAGTATGTTTTTGACAGTCATTCCTCCTTTGTAATGTATCATTCTTTTATTCATTTTCAAGCTTCCCAAAAATTATTGAAAAAGACAAAAAAAATCAAATATACCCCAAAAAGAGGAAGGGAAAAGTATTTTCTTTTTTGGCAGCACAATGAGTGGCCCTTGGACAAAGCACATCCTTCCATTTGTTTTTCAAGCTCTAGGATTTAATATGACCTTAGGAAGTTGTTCTCGCTACATAGAGTTGTGTCCTCCTCCATTTGGTTAGTCTTCCAAACATATGGAGAGTTTGTGTTGCCTCCTACATCGTGAACTTATGTCAATACCATGCTGCCTGAGTCTCATCATTTGTCATGCTATTGTCCAAGGTAAGTTTTTACCAAGCTTGAGTCGGCCCTTCTGTATTTTGTCTCTTGACCTCATGCCCAGCCATCCCTAAAGCCCAATCAAGTATTTATTTGAAATCAGTGAATTCCTTAGCCTAATCAACAAGATCCTCTAGTCTATTCCCCGATGATCCATCGAAGACCTCTGGGTAGTGAAGTCGTACACCCATATTACACTTCTACCCGAGTTATGAAGATTTTGAAGTTGTTGCTTGAGCTCTAAAGGCCTCATCTCTATCCATCATGCATCATTTTCTTATTGAATATGGATACTCTATATGTATATCTGTTTGATTTCAAGATGTAGATCCACTGTGTATTGCTCATGGCGACACTTTATATAGTTATATGACATGGATCTATAGTGTATTTGATTGGAATCCATGATTTTATTTCATTCCAGGCATGGGTATGCCCACCTTGGTGAGACAATTGTTATTTTGCAGATGGCACCTCCCAAACTCTGGTCCCTGGGCTCACTTGCTTCATACGTTGGTGAAGATTGGTAATGTATTTCGGCCATCATATTCTCTTTTGACCTCACACATTAGGGGGCATCTGTTATAACCCTAATTTGCACCAGACATGCATACTTGGAATCAAGCCATCTCACTTGCCATTTTTTCCAAGACACTACTGAACAACTCTTCTAAAAACCATCCTTGTGAAGGCATACGCGCCCTGCACCACTATTGGACGCATGTATACGCTAGTTGACCCACTATAGCCTGCGTATACTGACAAAAGCACAAGAAATAGAAAGTTGCAGATGGAATACAGATTTTCGGCTAATTGCCTAAACCGTTTGACCACCCATAGTCAGTCACTCAACTGGATAACTACCCTCTTCTAGCCTATAAAAGAAGACGTAGGTGTCCCATTTGAAGAGAGAAAATAATAGTAAAGAAACTCTAGCCTTTTTTGTATTCCCCTTGCCCCAATATTTTGCAACCATTTTGTGATGAGAAGCATATGTGGAAGCGATTGGTACAAAGTTGAAGAGGATCCCAGGACTAGGTTCAAGGAGCAGTGGCTGATCTCACCATTGTAAGTTACTTTTGTGAGGTTAATAATAAAAAAGTACTTTTCCCCTCCTGCCATATGAGGTGTTCAAATATTCATTTTTTTTATTATATTTTATTAGAACTTATAACCCACTAATTCATATATAAGATGCATGTTTGGAGTTCTTTGTTTGTCTATTAATGAATGCAAGTTGGATTTGAGAGGAAACTTGTAGTCAAGGAGCTACCGAACGCAAAAGGATCGACACCAAACAAGGAAGTTCAAGGTAGAGTTACCGGATCATTTTATCCTTGTGTTTTATTCTTGAATGTGGGGTTTATGCTAGGATGATAGTAAAAAGTAGGAGACTTTAAAGGGTCATTTCTACATGCATTATAGAACCCGTAGTGCACCATACAAATAAGATGCAAATACCAACAAGAATGTTGAAGAAAGAGGTACACAGACGGTTGATGAGAAGTGCACCAAGATACCAAAAATAAGGAATGATTACAAAAGAGATGAATATCCAAGAAGACCTCCTACCTTCAAGAATAAAAGAATCTTCAATCAGTATGAAGGAAACTACAGAAGAGTAGATCATGAACCCAGATGCACTACATCACAAAGAAGGTCACTTACTCCCAGGCATCAAAATTTCTTTCTTAGTCATTGTTATACTTACAAAAATTTTGGACATAAGGAAATTAATTGTAGAATCAATGAAAGGAACAACTATGAAAGAAACATGAATGGTGTAAATAGAAGATATGGAAATAATTGTGGATTTGTCAACATAAGTTATAATTCATTTTCTCCATTGATGGACAAAAATATTGTATGATACAAATGTAATTATATTGGTCACAAAGCACGGGATTGCAGATATATGAATGAATATGTACCTGTGCCAACCATAGTATGGAGAAGGAAAGAGATTCCAAACAATGAATATTGTCGATTAGCATTGACTGCTGAAGAATGTAAAGAAGAATATGAATGGTACATAGATAACGGATGTTCTTCACACATGACCGGGGATCAAGAAAAATTCATCAGCTTGAAGAGAAAGGGTGGAAATGTTGTGTTTGGAGATGACTCATCTGCCAAAATAATTGGAAAAGGTGTAGTAGATATTGGAAGAAAAAATGTGAAAGCAAAGAATGTACTATTGGTTGAAGACTTGAAGCATAATCTACTCAGTATTAGTAAAATGTGTGATCAAGGATATGCTCTCACGTTTGACTCACAAAGATGAAAAATCAAAGAAGAAGGTTAAGGAAGATTGGTTGCAATTGCAACAAGAAGACCAAGTAACATATACATCCTAAATTCATGAAAAATCTCCAAGGAAGAAAGAGACCATAAAAATGAAGTGTTATTAAGTGCTATATGTTCAAGGGGAGCAACCCCAAAGAAGAGAGTTACATTTTCCCATTAAACGCAGAGGGAGAAGCCCTACCCTTTGCCATTGATGTCAAAGGGGGAGAGAAATTTGGATCATTATGATAGGGGCAGCATGAGTGTTTCCATCAATGATAAAGAGAGATATTGTTACAAGATTGGTTGTTGTCATTGATGTCAACCCTAGTCATTGGTTTTGGACCGCAAGATTGATGAAGGTATTTAGACATGAAGGATAGTGCACATGTAGACACAACACCCATGAATGGATAGTATAAATCATGTTGTTTCCGGTGGTAGGTGGCACATCACGTGGATCCTCATGGTTGAGGATAAATGAATTTTTGAAGATGACAAAGTGAATTGAAGAAGAAAGTACAGGTCGACCTTGAAGATAATTAAAGAAAATAATTACAAAATAAGAAAGTGTCATGTTGGCCCTAATGTTAAAAGGAAGTGACATAAAGGGTATAAATACATATCATTATACATTCATTTTGCACACACAATTCAAATTTCAGATGAAATATGAAGTAAAGAAGGCGGGATTTCAAGGGAGGATGAAGTCTTTTGGTGATGTGTTATAAGGTATGTTATTTACAAGTCATCTTACCATTTTCAATATACATTTGTTTCTAGAACGATTCAGATGGTGAAATTGATATGGTATTGAGAAGACATATCTAGGTACCTGTGGTAAAAATTTCATCTCTTTATTTGCTACAATTTTGGAGATACACTCTGTGGAGATAGGGTTTTTGACTAGTCCTGAAGCTAGTCATAAATAGGTGTTCCAGGTAAAATAGTCATAATGTCTAGGTAGAGAATCCAAATGAATTGAGACCAGTTTCATTGGAAAACGTACGAGATTTAGTTTCTTGTGTGCAAGTTTCAGATTCAGATGTTAAATATTGAGCGTGGGGCATTCTGTACAAGTTTGCTCTCCTGAATAAACTAGAATTGAATAAGGTCTACCATTCTTTCTATAACTTCTTTTTGAGGAGGATTCAAGGAGTGAAACTTAAAGGAGTTTCAGAGAATACATTGAGTAATATTATCTACAAGATCATAGTATTCCAAGAATTGAATAATCGTAGAAGTTGAAGAAGTATCAGGAAGCATTATCAGGTTCTATGTGATGGTTGGTTGATGGTGATGATTTAATGTAAAGTTTTATTATCTCTCATATATTGTTGGGTGGAAGGAAGGGGAAAGGATGGAGAGGTCAACCCTCTCTTGATATTGGAGGATTGTATCTTCATCTTGGAGTTTTATCCCTCCCTTTATATTTGGAAGATGGAGCTACCTTTGGAAGGCATTACTTCCCTTGATCAATAACTATTGATTATTTCTCATATATTGTGCATGGTGTATTGTGGTGTATTGGTGTAACTCTTATACTATTGTTCATTGCTCATTGGATATAAATGAATGGTTTAAGTATAATTTGAAAAAGTTTTTAAATTGTACTTGAAACTGATTCACCCCCCTCTCAGTATCAACATTATTTTTCTTTCATATTATTCTCATAGTTCCTCAAATCATTGTATTAATATGCTAAATACTTTCTTATCCCGTTAAATCCATGGTCACATTATCTTGTGAATTTTTATGTACCAAGAATTTAATTGAGGACCACCCTTTGATAAACGGATGAATCCATTTTCACTCCCAAGGCTAGGGGTTTTATAATTTGAATGACTACGCGCATTATCGACAATGATACTGCATCACCAATTACTTAAAAAGAAAGGTTTATATAGTCTTAAGTGAGCCTAATGGTTAAGAACATGTGTTTCCTCCTAGGAGGTCACATGTTCAAATATAGAGGGTGGTAGGGTATGTACACCTCCATAGACTTTAGCAATCAAATCGATGCATGGAGGGGATCCCTCGTCCGACAAAGAATGGGGTCTCATACACCAATTTGGTGTTTGTCTTAGCCATGACCTTAAAATTAGATGATGATGATGACGACGACGACGATGATGATGATGGCGATGATGATGATGATGATGATGATGATGATGATGATGATGATGATTAAATTCTATTGAAAATAATAAAATTTGTTAGAAAACCATTTAAAGGATCATGATGTATTTGTTTAACATTACCACTTCTCTCTAAAATGGTTTTCTTGTTTGCTATGGGTTGATATCATTGTGGTATGTTTTGTGTCCTAGTTCTTTATGGTCTATTTAGAACACTGGTCCTTCTTTCCCCCTATCTTTTGGTCTTGACAAATTTCATTCTAGACCCTTGAATTGGCTTATGTGGAGAAGAAGGATCCCTATATTCAAATCCCTTGAGTTTTTCTCCATGCAATTCAGGTCAACCCTAAGCTAGTATCCCATAAGTCCTGGTTCTTTCTTTGGTTTTTTGTCAACATGGACTATAAAAAGGTGCATGAATTTAAAATAATATGGAGAAACCATGAGAAATCAATGTAATGAAATAAAATCTTGATATTCTCAATGACCTCCAAGGTAAATGAGAATGGGCATTAGTGTGCATCCCATACTACAAGATTCATGAGCTCTCTTATCCAACAGAAGTCTATAACTCACAATCAACAACATCAAATTAGAGAATGTCTATAACTTCAAATCAGGATGAGTTAAAGAAAGAAAACACTATATATTAAATTATATATTAAATTCTAAAGGAAATGGACCTTGAGAAACATAATTCTCTTACATCCAATCATGGATAGGAGGAAGCAATTATCTTCCATGTTTTCCAATAATTTCAAATATTTACTAAATTATTTGAAATCTTAAGAATCTTGGGAAAGTTGTGATTCCTGCTATAATCTTTGAAAAACTAATATGTAAACTTTGTTGCTTAGCCATGTGTTGTAGCTTTTATAACATTTCAATTAAAAAAAAATAGTTATTTATCTAATTTTATTATATGTTTTTCTCATTCCCGTACAAATAATAACCATTATGCTTCCATCTAAGCTCCGACATAACTGAAATGAAAAAGTTTTATTTGCGTAAGTGGAAATAATGTTCAATATATAAGAAAAAAAAAATTATAAATAATATGGTGAGTGGCCATAAAAATGTTAATTAATAAGGAAAAATTATTATATATATATATATAAAAGAGTGAATTTAAAATGATAAAATATTATTAGGTTGTTAATAAAAGTGTTTTCTTCGTAATTTTAAAGGGTTATTTCAATAATTATTATCAATGTTATTAGATATTTAGATACTTAATAAGTATTTAGTTAGTAGGTATCTAGTTTTTATTTTTATTTTATTAGTTTGTCCGTGACTTGTGGGACTAACTTGTGGTTGAGAAACCGCGACTCAGGGGTATCTAAGTCATCAAAATCACCCGGGGATCGCACCCGACCTGAGCCACACCAACCCTTAACATGGTTGGATTTTTTGTCCCCGCAGGTTTCCAACCGGTGACTTTAACATCACGGAGCGTCAAAATCACCCGGGGATTGCACCCGGCTTGAGCCACACCAGCCCTTAACATGGTTGGATTTTTTGTCCCCGCAGGTTTCGAACCAGTGACTTTAACATCACAGAGTGCCTTAACAACACACTCCATCACCGACTGTCCTACACCTCGGGGACTTAAAATTTGAAGGA
>ML824357.1:67785-84407 GCA_009831015.1 Picea engelmannii | reverse complement strand
GGATATCAAACTCAAAAAGGAAGACTTCTGGATCTTCACTACTTTTCCCATAAAAGGTCGGTAGTGCAGAGGGTGGAATACTTTTCATATTGATATTTTGAACCAGATCCAAGATTGGGAATCCAAAGGTAGGTTCTGGTCTCGGTTCATTTTCTTCTTGTTCTTCCTCCTCATGCTCATTATGATGTTCTTCTCCCTCTCTTCTCTCCATTTCTCTTTCCCTTTCTCTTTCCTTCTTAGTTCTGTTAAAAGGTTGACCAGAGATTGTATATGCAATTTGATCTTTCTTCGGGGAAGCTGTGAAATCCCACCTTTCCTCTTTTGCAATGGGGTTCCTTCTAACAGAATATTTATCCCCCAATTGTATAACTAGATTGTCCGAGGATCCTATTACTTCCGCTCCAACGATTGTGGTATCTACCTGTGAAACTATAGGATTAATGTTCTCAAGAAGAGCTTTCACTCTCTCAGAATTAACTAAATCAACCCAATTTGGATCACCAGGAAGTTGTTTTCCAGAATAGGTGTATCACCTGGTTTTAGAGGTGTAATCAGTGTTGATTGAATTTCTTCAGATATTGTATTGTCACCTTCTAGTCCAGTTTCAGGTGTTTCTTCTTAATATCTCAATTTTAGTTTCTATTTCTTTTTGAGTGGAGGTTTCTCCTTTTTGTTGTTTTTTCTCAGAATACCTATCTGCAAATGTGGTGACAGAACCCTGTCGCCCACCAAAAATAGTTTTTGGATCTTTTTCTTGTTTTGAGTTTCCCCTAAATCTACCTCTATTATCTCTATTTCTCATGAAAACATACTATAAAAAGAAACTAATAAAATAAAGACTAAGATTGAGTTTCGGAGGAACCTATGATAACAGATGCGCAGGTTCTTACCTCTCGTCTTACAGCTCCTCCTACGTCAACCTTCTAGAAAACACCACACCAAACCAAACATGTCAAAAATAATAAAACCAACTATCTAACTTACCTTTTAAACAGCTCCCCGACAACGGTGCCAAAAATGTCAGGTAAATTATATCACTTTTATAATGACCTGAAAACATTAAATTGTCAGACCAGGGTTGGTAATCTTAGACCTGCTACACTCTATGTGCGAGTAAGGATTTTCTAAAAACTATTCAAAAGAAGCCAAATTACTCTATCTATAAAACCCTCTACTTTCAAAGTGCAGGAAATGATATTTAACCATTAATTTCATCTATTCTATTTTAACCATCCACTATCTACAACTAATGCTAATAAAACCATTTAATCTATGCCAAACTAGAGAAATGTAATTTAAATACCAAACATAACTCTAAGCTTTCCTTGAAATCATCTAAATTCTATTTTAACTTTTAATCAGAACTCCTATCCTATTCTGTAATCTATTAATTCGCAATTCATCTATCATAAATGGAGAAATAAATGTTTTAATCTTGATCACCAAATTCTCTTCTATTCTTTATTCATCTATAGTGTTATGTGTGCTAGTGGAGAAATACTCTATGAATCTAGATCTAAAAATAAAGATTTAAAATTCATTGTTCAAAAAGGAAATATTAAACCTGATTAACTTCTAATTAACTGAAATAATCATAGCAATGATGAACAAGTACAAAATAGATTAATTAGTGCGAAATGGGTACAAAACACTAACAACAACTCTATTCTATTTTTAATTATAAATCTATTTCCTACGAAAGGGAAATCCTATGAGATTGTACCGTAAGGATAAATTTAATCTACACTATCCTGATGTCATTTCTTAATCTACAAAATCACAACTAACTCTTAAATCGAATTCACTAATTATCTACTAACTATAAATTCAATCTAAGTCACTAACTTTGCAATTTCCTTCAACCTACCTATGTAAAAGTAAATGATAAAAACTAATCAGACTTCCTTCTATGTTCTGGTTTTAAACTTACAGACTACCAACTAAATTTATTTGAAATTCAACTACCACACGTGAATCTATCTATATTAACAGGAATTCAAACGATCCAAGCCTTATGAATTAATTTGAAACCTATTTAATTCTACCATTCACTATCTCTATCCTATAGTTTGATCTACGACTTTGGCAAATTGATGATTCAATCTACAAAGCATTCTACAAAACATGGTTATTCAAATCTATCTGCCAACTATCCTACGCTCTGTGCATAGAGATTACTCTACAAAATTACAATTCCATGTGATCTAAATTATAACAGAATTCAATCTAACAGTTGCATATTTAAATCATAAAAACATGAAACGATTTCTATAGTTATTATTTCTACAGAAACGACAATCAACATCTACTATATATATCTACTATAAAATGGAGAGATCGTCTACCTCTGATGGTGGGCCCTCCCATAGAGACAAATATACCTATTAACGTTTAAGAAAAGAGCGATCTACGCTACCATATCCATTCAACAACTATTGCAGAAACAACTAATCCATGTGTTCAACTTTAACCAGACATCAATTCAAAGAGAAAACCAACATCATTATATTCAGCAAAAGTCTGTAACGAGTTTATCAAAATCAATCGCTGCCCTCATACTGGGGTAGACCCATTGTTTTATAATGTTTTTAATCCTTGTTTTTGGATCGACGATCCTCCATCTAAACTAACTACCAATGCTAAAAATGGAAAAGCCATGCATTACGTAGAATATTAATTACATAATAAACTTGAATGGGAGATCTCATGACACAAAGTGTCATGAGATTCTCCTCTAATAACAACTTCCAGTTAATGCATTTATGGATATGTTCTTCTTTGAATAGGAGTCTATCTTGTATGCTGAAGTGGCATCAACCCTTATGAAGCTTCATGAGCAAAAAAGAGGCTGTGTCAACATGTGATAATATGCAATAGAGTAGTCAAAAGAGCTGCATCCCAATATTGCATTAGTCCATTAATCATAGTATGCATTCTTTTAATTAACATTCAAAAGATTAAAATATTTTCAAAATGTATTAAAAGATGATCTTTTTACCTTAGAAACATGGTTAGGCAAGGCAAAAGGATATAAGATAGAAATGTAGCAAAATAGATAGATGTTTGTCAAAAGGAGATATAAGATGTTGGTAACTGGTGTAGAACAGGTACAAAGTTATGAAAAATAGAGGTCATATTCATGGCCCAACAATAGGTACAAAGTTATGATTACTTCAAGTTAGGGTTGTTGACTAATCAAAAACTAGGCATGTGAGACTAAAGAAAAGTTTGATGAAAATTCTAGTCTCTAATTTTTAAAGTTAAGGAAGGTTTGCAAGAATGTGATCATATACACCAGGTCTATTACATAGCTACAAATCAAATTTGGATGATGAAATTTATGAGGGATTTTGGTTGAGGTACATGTTGAGTACATGGTTGAGACAAGTAGTTGATGAGTTGGCACATACATCAGGTGTATAGTTGATGATGTTGGTACATATTGATGAGTCATAGTTGATGAGTAGTTGGCACATGATTGGTACATACTTGGTACATGGTTGGATGCACTTGTTTATGGTACATGTTGATTACAGGTTGTTTGCTACAGTTTGGTGCATGGTTGATGCACTTGTTTATGGTACAAGTTGATTATAGGTTGAGGTACAGGTTGATGCATGGTTCAGATTTATTGGTACAGGTTTATAACAATATATCTCACAGTGATAGTTTGAAAGTGGTTCCATCATTCTACTTCTACTTCAAGGTGATTGGATGGGGCAAGGACAAATGGTTGTATCCACCTTCCGATTGTAGCTAGAGAACATAGGGGGTTGTAGCCTCCTTCTGGTTGTAGCCAAAGAATTGGGGAGTTGGAGCTTCCTTTAGGTTGTAGCCTGAGAAACTAGGGGGTTGGAGCCTTCTTCTAGTTGCAGCTGGAAAACAAAGGAAGTTGGTGCTTCCAATGAATGTAATTCTTCAAGACATATAAGAAAAAGAATTCCATGGTTTTCTCCTAGTTTGGGTTTCCATGTAAAACACTGGTGTACTATGTATGTGGATGATTGCTCATTTGTTCATTTCTTATTTACTCTTTAGTTATTGTATGATAATGCTTCATTGATATAACACTTGGATTATATGGTTAAAAAGGATTAAATTTCTCTATTACAGATTCACCCCCCCTCTCAGTAATCCAACAATTGGTATCAGAGTCGGTTCCTTAAGGAAACAGTTTAACTACTAGAAGGAGATCATGGATTATTCTGAGAATGGAGTACCAATGTTTAATGGTCAGAATGGTTTTAAGTATGAGATGTGGAGCATAAGGACAGACGTATTTTTACAGGAACAGGGACATTATATTTGGCTATCAGTTGTTACATGATATGATAGTTCAAAAAGGGCAAAGACTACAACCAAGAAAGAATTGAGGAAAAATAACAAAATAGCAATGGATTTCATATGGGAAGGATTACCTAATCCAATAAGAGAAAATATTGGTAAATGTTCATCAACAAAATAACTTTGGGATAAGTTACATGACATATATTCTTCACCCATCACAGATTCAGAAAATGTCAAAGAAGATGCAAATACAAATCAAGAAGAATTATGTTCACCATGTTAAGAATATTCAGAAGATGAAGAGTACATAATCACCAGAGGTATGTTGTTTTGTGTTAATTGTGAAAAACGTGGACATCTTGAAATAGAATGCCATGAAGTAAATGAGACAGGAAAAATAATTGAAAAGGAAGACAATTATGAAGAATAATTGATTAGTGCTTTAGATGAACTAAGAGAAGAAAGCAATTCACTCAAGAAAGAATTGATGAAATGAAAGGAAAGTGTTCACATTTTTGAAGAATCCCAACAGGTTATCACGAGCTTAATAACTCAGCTAGAAGAAGCTAGAAAGATCGAAGAAAATTTTAAATATCAAAAGCAGTGTTTGGAAACCAACATAGCAGCATAGAAGGAAGAAGCAGAAATGAGAGAGAAGATATTGAAAGATCATATTAAGGAAAGAACTAATGATCTAAACCAACTTGAGGTAGAGTTTGGTCAAGAAGAGAAAGTACTTGAAGAAGAAATAATCACATTAAAAATTCAGCTTGAAGAAGCAAAAAGAACATAAGAAGTCATGAAGTCTCAGATAATGAAGAAAGAAGAAGAGGTTGAGAAGCTTGAAGAAGAAGTTGTCACATTGAGAAGTAAAATCGTCAAGCTCAACACGAACATTGAAGAGATAGAAACATCCACATCAGTTATAGAGAATGAAGAGAAGAACTCTAGTTTGCTAGAAAAGAAGAATGACGAAAATAGAAAGAGTTATGCAAAAGTAATAAAAGGAAGGAATCATAGTCAACCAGAATCTAAGAAAACTATTAAAGATACATCTTCAAGGGGACCATCCATGTTCAAGCCACAAAGAAGCTTCAATCATGATCATGATCAGTCAAGATAAAAATTCAGAAGGAGTACGCCACAAAGAAGATCATTCACTCCCAGGTATGCAAATTTATTTTATGGTCATTGTTTTCATTGTACTAACTTCAGACATAAGGTTGCAGATTGTAGGGATTATAAAAGAAATGTTCAAGCAAGAAGTTCCAATGTGGTCGCACGTAACATTGAGTGTTACAAATGTCATATCTATGGACACATAGCCAGTGATTGTATAAGCATGATCGATACTTCCATGAAAGATAATATTGATATCAGATATAAGAAAGTATGGATAAGAAAACAAGAAGAATAGGTGAACAAAGACCAGGTACCAGAGATTGAAAGATTGGAAATAAAACAAGACGAAGAAAATTCTACAGAGAAAAAGAAAGATGTTAGATACAAAAAGGTTTGGAAAATAACTGAAGGAAAGGAAGGGAAAGTAAATAAGGAATACATTCAAGAGATTGTACTTTCAAGCATTGTAGTGAAAGATGAATCCACGGACAGAAATAAATAAGTCAGAGCTCAAAGAGATGATGAATCTACCAATGAAGATGATGATGAATACACATCAGAGCAAGAATTGTTCTAAGCCATCCGGCTTAGAGACTCCCAAGTAATATGAATATTAGATAGGGGGAGTCTATGCAATAGCTATGACAGACCAAAGAACCATCCTTAGAGAAGCTTGTAGAGTTTGAGAAGACATATTCAGAGAAATCAGTTAGAAGAAGTACAGTTTGATAGTATAATGATAAATGGGTTAACATTATGGACAGTTGCGCAAGTAGAGTCTTGGACAGTATGGATAGAGATGGATTCGTAAGAACACTTAGCAGTTTTGGATAGATATATGATAGTGGACAAGAGCATGGATTTATAGATTGGTTCAGAGAGTGGTTCAAAGACAAAGGAACATTATCATAATGGATGATAATTACATAGGAAATGGCTCAAACAATGCTAATGGATTACAAATTGACAGATATTTTTTGGACATAGGTAGTGCATACATCAGTTCACATTCAAAATAGAGTAATGCTTAGAAACAACAATGACAAAACTCCCTACAAGCTATGGAAAGGAATACCAACAAATATGAAGAACTTCGGAGCTTTTGGAAGCAAATGCTGCATCAAAAGAGAAGATAGAAGAATGGGAAAGTTTGACTCTCATGTGACAAAGGAATACTTGTTGGTTACTCAAGTACAAGGAACGAATAAAAGTGTTACATTCTAAGATTAAACAAAGTTGTGGAAAGCATCAATGTAACAATTGATGAAACAAGCATGCCAGAATCAAAGGAAGAAGAAAACAAATCAATGGAACAACTTTTCGAAGAAGAAGATGAAAAATAAGTAGAAGAGGAAGATGACGATGAAGATAATTTGATAGAAGCAGAAGAGCAAGTTCAACAAGTATCTCTAAAGACACCTAGAAAACGATTATAGAAGAATCATCCTTCAGATTAGATTATTGGAAATAAAGATGCAGGAGTTGAGACTAGAAGAAAAATGCGTTCACCAGAACAAACACACCTAGCACTCTTATCTACAATTGAACCAAACTATTTTGAAGAAGCCAACAAGGATGAATTTTGGCATAAGGCCATGGATGAAGAATTGGATCAAATAGAGAAAAATGACACTTGGGAATTGGTTCCAAGACCAAAAAATAAGAATGTGATCGGCACAAAATGGGTTTTCATCAATAAATTGAATGAAGATGGACAGGTTACAAGGAACAAATCTAGATTGGTATGTAAAGGATATGCTCAGATTGAAGGAATCGACTTTGAAGAGACATTTGCCCCAGTTTCCAAAATGGAAGAAATCTGTTTGCTTTTAGCTTATGCATGCTCCAAAAATGTTAAAGTATATCAAATGGACGTAAAATTAAATTTTATGAATGGGGAACTTGAAGAAGAAGTCTACATTGAACAACCAAAAGGATTTCATTTGTCAGAGAACACAGATTATGTATGTAAATTAAAGAAGGCCTTGTATGGTCTAAAACAGGCTTCTAGAGCATGGTACTCCAAACTGGATAAGTATCTGTAGTAGGTAGGGATCAGAAAAGGAAGTGCAGACAACAACCTCTACATCAAGGTAAGTCAAGGTAATATTTTATTAATTGAAGTTTATGTTGATGATATTATTTTTGGTAGTGATGATGACAGGTTAAGCCAAAAATTTGCAAATTATATGGAGAAAGAATTTGAAATGTCGCTACTTGGAGAACTATCCTTCTTTCTGGGACTTCAGATACGTCAAAGCAACCAAGGAATTTTTATTTCTCAAACCAAGTATATTAGAGAAATGCTAAAGAAGTTAGGAATGGAAGATTGCAAACCAGTTGTAATCCCATGCAAACCAGTTGCAAGTTGAGCAAAGATGATGTTTCAAAGTCTACATATCAAAGGAAATATAGGTCAATGATTGACAGCCTATTGTATGTGACAACATCCAGACCATATGTAATGTAAGCAGTTGGATAGGTAGCACGATTTCAAGCAGCGCCAAAGGAATCACATGTATTAGTAGTGAAGAGGATTTTCAGATATCTCAAAGGAACATAAGATTTTGTGCTATGGTATCCAAAAGGAAAGGATCTATCACTAATTTCCTACACAAACGCAGATTGGGCAAGTTATATTGATGACCGATGAAGCACCAGTGGAGCAACGTTCTACTTGGGTGAGTGTTTAGTATCATGGATGAGAAAGAAGCAATCATCAATATCTCTATCTACAACCGAGGCAGATTATATTGCAGCAACAACATGTTGTACATAGGTTCTTTGGATGAAACAAACTTTGACAGATATACAGGTTGAGTATGATGAGCCCATTCCAATATATTGTGATAATACAAGCACCATCAGTATCTCAAAAAACCTGGTGATGCACTCCAAGACGAATCACATTCTAATCAAGTATCTCTTTCTATGAGAAGAGGTTGCAGAAAAGAACATCATAGTTGAGTATGTGGGCACAAAAGAACAAGTGGCAACCATCTTTACAAAACCACTTCCACGGGAAGCCTTTGAATATATTTGCCAAAGAATTGGAGTTATTTCTACTCCAAAATGAATTCTTTCTGAATGCTTATCTTATATGTATTAGATGTACACAAGGAAGCGCCATAAGAGGAAAATTCATTCAGGGGGAGCAAACCCAGATGGAAAGATACCTTTTCCATTGATGACAAGGGGGGGAGAGATTTATCAGATGCAGAGGACAGAGGCATGGTTCCAGGGGGAGTAGATTTATCAGATGTGTAGGACAGAGGCATGGTTCCAGGGGGAGCATAAGTGATATGATTTCAGTATTGCATCAGAATGTTTCCATCAATGCCAAAGGGGGAGATTGTTGATTAAGGTTGGTTGTCATTGATGTCAACCCTTGAAGAAAGCCCCATAGAACAAAGGTTTGGGTAATGGAACCAATATTGTTTGATTTAAATATGACTCATTATTTTTTTGTCATGGTTGATAAGAAGTAAATATGGATGAACTCCAAAGTGGCCCCCTTATGGTGAAATCCCTCACAGGAAGACGCTTTGTGGAGTAAGAGAACCCATGCTTAATTGTGGAAAAATGAGATGAAGGACAGTGAAATTTTTAGGGAAACTATCCTAGATGGATATTTATTTTCATGCCATTTCTGGTGGTATGTGGAATGTCACATAAATACTCATGGTTAGAGAGTTATGGCCATGAGAAGTTGGAGACCCCAGGTTTGGGTAATTGACCCAAGTTTGTTTGATGGGTAATGGTATGAGTTATGATATATTTTCAGATAATACTATTCTATATGGATAATACATGTCATTCCATTTATGGTGGTATGTGGAACGTCACATAACTCCTCACGGTTTGAGAGTTATGGCCTTACGAAGTTGGAGGACCCTCATATGTCATGTAGAAGCCCCAAAAGGTCAAAGTAGTCAAAGTGGTTTAAGAGATTTTAAAAGGTAAATAATAAAGTGAAGTAATGAGTGTATTATAATTCAAAGTGAATACAAAATAAATTATTTCAATAATAAATTTAATGGAGAAATTAGAAGTGGGTTAACCCTAAAATAAGGAAAGTGTGGCCACGTGACCTAGAAGATGTTTTTAAGGAAGCTACTTCGAGAGTATAAATAAGAGGAAAGGCTCTCTCATTTAAGATACACTTGAGAATATTGAATATCTATAGGTGTATGAGGTAATAAAGGATATATAAGCTGAATTTATGAGGTAAGGTGAAGAAAAGAAGGCCAAAATGCAAGGAAGGATAATTTTTTTTTATGGTGCTTTCTAAGATATGTTATTTACAGGTCATCTCACCATTTTCGCTATAATTTTTTTTCGATAATGAATCAGACCCTGAAAATTCTATCCCATTGAGAAAACATATCCAAGTATCTATGGTAAAATATTCAGCTTGTGGTTATTTTTATTTTGGGAGTTACACTCCGTGGAAAATAGGGTTTGTGGCTAGTCTTGAAACTAGTCAAAAACAGGTGTTTCGGGTAAAAAAATCATAACGTCTTCATAACAGATCCAAACTCAGTGAAACCAAATGTTGATGTTAGGGTAAAGTATGTAGTATGTTTTGTAATATTTTCAAATCAATTAAACAAATATTTCATGCGTGGCACGCTCTACAAGGTTTCTCTCTAGAATAAGCCAGAATTCAGCAAGGTATGCCATTTTTTCTATAAATCCTTTTCTGAGAGGTTCCAAGTAGTGACACCTGGAGTAATTTCATAAAACACACTAAAGAATAGTGTGTATCAGTTTCATATATTTATACATTACATGTACAAAGTTATGATTACTTCAAGTTAGGGTTGTTGATTAATCCAAAACTAGGCACGTGAGACTAAAGAAACGTTTGATGAAAATGCTAGTCTCTTGTTGTTAAAGTTAAGGAAGGTTTGTAGGAATGTGACCATATACACCAATTCTATTACAGAGCTACAAATCAGATTTGGATGATGAAATTTATGAGGTATTTTGGTTGAGGTACATGTTGAGTACATGGTTGAGACAAGTATTTGATGAGTTGGCACATACATGAGGTGTATCGTTGATGATGTTGGTACATATTGATGAGTCATAGTTGATGAGTAGTTGAAACATGATTGGTACATACTGATGAGTCATAGTTGATGAGTAGTTGAAAAATGATTAGTACATACTTGGTACATAGTTGGATGCACTTGTTTATGGTACAGGTTGATTACAGTTTGTTTGGTACAGGTTGGTGCATGGTTGATGCACTTGTTTATGGTACAGGTTGATTACAGGTTGAGTTATAGGTTGATGCATGGTTGATGCATGGTTAAGATTTATTGGTACAAGTTTACAATGGTATATCTCATAGTGATAGTTTGACAGTGGTTCCATCATTCTACTTCTACTTTAGGGTGGTTGGACGGGGTAAGGATAGGTGGTTGTAGCCACCTTCCAGTTGTAGCCGGAGAACATAGGGGGTTGTAGCCTCCTTTTGGTTGTATCCAGATAATTAAGGAGTTAGATCTTCCTTCAGGTTGTAGCCTGAGAAACTAGAGGGTTGGAGCCTTCTTCTAGGTGCAGCTAGAAAACAAAGGAAGTTGGTTCTTCCAATGAATGTAATTCTTCAAGACATGTAAGAAAATCCATTCTGTGGTTTTCTCCCGATTTGGGTTTCCATGTAAAACACTGGTGTACTATGTATGTGTATGTTTGTTCATTTGTTCATTGCTTATTTATGCTGCAGTTATTGGGTGATAATTCTTCATTGATATAACACTTGGATTATATGGTTAAAAAGGATTAAATTTATCTATTACTAATTCACCCCCTCTCTCAGTATTCCAACAATAATTTCTCCATGGGACCTTGGTTCTCTACTCTTTTCATCACTATGGTCCACACTTATCCATGTGAACCTGGTATATGGTTGTACATCAAGCATTGAGGACAATTATTTCATAAGGGGAATGGAATGTGTTAGCACTGAGAGTCACCCTCAGATTGCGGGAGGATAAGCCCAGTACCCATCAGATGTTTTGGTGAATGTTAGTTTTATATGAGTGGAGGTCAATGGGAAAAACTCAATATATGAATGATGTTCAACACATAACTGGACAAGAAATGCACAGGGAAGTGAGGGCCACATTAACTTCAGTCAGTGAAATGAGTTTAAGTGTGAGAAGAGGGAAGACTTAGTGAGAAAGGTGAACAAGACTTCTATGAGCATCAGGCTTTCAAGAAGCTTGGATAATAAAAACTCAGACTCAAGATCACTCTTGAGCTCAAGATTTAGACACTGAAATATGTCCAAAAAACACATTCACAACAACACAATGATCAAACCTACATCACAATGCATCTACAACAACTCGACTGGATCCTCCATGCTCAAGTGTTTTAGCACAGTTTTTACAGAGAGATAAAAAGAAGTTGAATTCTATTAACATGAAATTATAAAATTTGATACATGACTAGAGAACTGTTCTGGCATCAAAACATTAAAAAATAGGGAGCTCTTCTCAATTAGTTGACAACCTTAACAAAATATCAAAACTATATATTTATACTCGGATCAGTCCCCAACTAGCAGGAGTGCAATCCCATCACTACATTCAAATAATTTCATCCGAGCAGTCTTCTATCAGACTATGCATGTATCCCTCTATCAGACACAAGATCAGATCGGTATGGGTCTGGTGGAAAATCTGACCATAGGGGTACCATGACTAATGGTTCATTCCCCATGACCGTGACCTCCATGCTTTCTAATTACTGAGTGAGTCGATGTTCTAACCACTAGTCCTTTCATTTATTAAATGAACCCTCAATATCAGGACAAGGATTAGTGTCTAGGGGGCAGCCACGCACTGCCCTTGGATCAGACACTATATAAGCACGTGATTACGGGGCCGTCAAAAGAGGTTTGAACTCACACCTCTTTTGGGACTACAATCCACCACCTTCTCCCATGTATCACTTTCGCCAAACCATGGTTTCAATTGTGGGATCGCTCAATGAAGCATAAAAATTGATATGGACGTGGTCTACGATCTAGGCACACCTACTAGATTTAGCGCTACTGCCAAGCTTAACCGCCCACCATATTTAGAATCCGCCAAACTGTGCCATGGGAGAGGGGGACACTACTCTTGATATTGAACAATAACACCTTCTAGAGGATGACCTGTCACTTCTATGTTGACGTATCATGAAAGAGAAGTGAAATGTGTCACTAAGAAAGAAGCGAATGGTATGCCCACGACTGCCTAGACTGATTTCCACCTGTCACTGCCAAATAAGTGTCAGGTGTCACGATGGACGAGTGTGCCAGATTTCCATACTGATAAGTACCACATATCCTCTTAAATCAATGGTTGAGATCTCCTTTGGGTCTACGGACTCCAGGAAAATCAAATCTCAAACCTCATCCTCTTCCATCCGCTTTTACTCGGAGCTAAGGATCTAGCGACACATGGCTCCTGGATCAATGGCTAAGATCCCTTCGGGTCTCCGGGCTCTGGGAAAATTAAAAATCAAATCTTGCTTTTTCCCCTTCTATTTCCTCCGGAGCCCTAGATCTGGTGCCGTGTGTCCATTTGAATTGGACGGCTGAGACTTACTACGGGCCTTCGGGATTCAGGTGTTTCAGGTCTTCAGGGCTTTGGGCGCTTCAGGACTTCGAGCACTTTGGTGCTTTGGGCCTTCGAGACTTTAGGCACTTTAGTGCTTCGGGGCTTTGGGAGGCACTGCCACTAAGATCAATGGATCCTTACTGATTTTGAGATAAATGGTCCACGATTGCTTCAGTATTTCGAGCTTCGTCTCTTCAGAAGTTTTATGCACTTCTCACTTCGAAACTCCCAAATCTCATTTCCCCGAATGTTTGGATCATCTTCCACCTTTTCGCCTCTAGATCAGACAACTCATGCTCACTTTGGGTTTCGGGACTTCAGACCTTTGACAAACAAATTTAACAATATTTTTAACCCCCAATTCCTGCGAACCACCGATCTAATATTCTCAGGAATTTCTACCATTGAAGATGATCTCACATGTTTCTTGCTTTTTGAGCCCGAAATGGACTGCTCTGAACGTTGCACTTTGACGTTTCTTGTGCAGGCCGCGAACATGTACAACCTGCTTCCCTTGAGAACTATATGTGATAACAAAATGTTAGGTAGCTAGAGAAGTAGTTGGGGGGGGCAGAGGGCCCATAGTGATAATAGTAGAGGCCATTCAATGTAAGGTGGACTAGGCTAACTATAGTATTAAATAAGGCCCACTATGGTAGTTAGATATAATAAATGTAAGAGGACTTCTTAGGAGATTCTTTTTCTAGAAGGTTCCTCCTCTAGAATGTTCATAGGTGGTTGGTAGCACTATATAAAGGGGTTCAAGCAATGTAATGAGGTATGAAGAGAAGTATTGTATTTGGAGCCTATAACTCATTACGAGGTTTCCCCTCGAAGAGGCAAGTGAACAGGAGAGGATCCCTTCCATAATAGAATCCATTATATAGTGTTTCCATACCATAATAGTTTGTTATAATAAAAGTGTGGTTCTTATATATTGTTCTATGAATATATTTCTTGTTTTTGTATGAAAGTATCAGGTACTTAACAAGAATTGTCCCAAAAATTTCATACTCTAGAAGGCCCCCAACACTCACGTTTGTTCATCTCGAACCACTCAAGGATGTAGTTGCGCCTGTTGAACTTATGTGAACAAACTGTCAAGAATGCTCTTAGTTATTGTACCTCATCGTCCATGTGTGTTTCTTGAGCCAAAACTTCATTCACAATATGAGTTGTAACTGGTGAGTTGAGTTTCTCTTGACTCTCATGTTCTAACTATTTGACCTCCTCTTGTATTTGTACCAGTTCCTCCATCGCCTTGTAAGCAATGTCCTGTAGCGATAAAAGTTTCTCTTTTCGTGCATGTTTCTTTTCCTAAAGTTGATTGATCTAATTACTGTTTTGTTGAATATCCATCATGGATTTCATCTTTTCATTCACTAGAAGAGTGAAGAGTGTTGCTTCTAGCTTCAATACTTTCTCTTGAAGGGGTTGTATCTGAGTTGCCAAAGTTTGCAGTTCAGTTTCTTCCATTAGTTGCATCCATAACTGTGCAGTTTCTTCACAATAATTAGAAAATTTTATTTCCAATTCATGAATATTCTCTATTTCCTTCTATTCAATCTATCCCATATGTTCTTTTTCTTCTGGTGGCATCTTGGGCATGGTGTATCCTTCTAATCCCACGATCTTAGTGCAATATCCTTTAACAACTTCTGAAATTTTTTCCACTTTCTCCTCTGGCGTTGTCTTTGATACTATAGGTTCATCCACTACTACACTATAAACCTTTTTCAAGGCTTGTTTCATCTTCTCTGTGTTCTCTCGTACCAAATCACGTTCCATTTCTAAATCACTACATTTGGCTTCTGCTACAACATTTTCTTGTGTAGATTCCTCCAACTTTGTTTCTACCAACTCTTCCCGGTATGTGATATCCTGAGTGATACTTGCTTGGATTGTTGTGAGGTCATCATGTAATAAATTTAATAAAACTAATTCAATGCAACCCATTTCTGACATCTGAACTTGCAATTACATAGTAGGAAAAATTAATGCTTCATTTGTGATCTTGATTTTCCTGCATTTTGTGCCCATGTCTCTCATGGTAGCTCCTAGATTTATTTTACTTACTATGGGATCTATCGTTGGGAGTTTTCCTGAATATATGCGAATAGCTTCCAATAACCCGATAAGATGGGTAACATGTTCCTGTATTGTTGACTATCGCTGCATCACTTTTTGGGATGCTTCCTCTGTAATCTCTCTAACCTGATCACTTATTTTGTCAAAGTCATCCTTCGACAACATGTGTACAATAATTGTCAACTTTGTTTCTTTCACGTAGTACTGGACTATGTTAAGTATGAAATATCTGAATACAATCACCACACAAGGTATATGAAACAATGTATAAAACTACCACTTTATTATATCAAAACCCTTAGTGTAGGGAAACACCATACAATGGATCCTATTATTGAAGGGATCCTCTCATAATCACTTTCCTCTTCAAGGGGGAAGCCTCCTAATGAGCTTCAACACCAAATACAATACTTCTCTTCATATCCCATTACATTGCTTGAACCCCTTTATATAGTGCTATCATCACCTAAGAAAATTCTAGAGGAGGAATATTCTAGAAGAAGAACCTTCTAAGAAGTCCTCTTACATTTATTATATCTAACTACCCATTTGTTATATCTAACTACCATAGTGGGACTTATTTAATTAGATAGTGGACCTAGAGTCCACCTTACATTGAATGGCCTCTAGTACCTCTCTAGCTACCTAACATTTGATCCTCTTTATGAAAGAATTGTCCTCAATGCTTGTTATGAGGGTGGACAACCATATACCAGGGTCCCATGGATAATTGTGGACCATAATGTTGAATATGAGTGGAGAACCAAGTTCCCATGTAGAAAGGAAAGTCACCATGTTGAAATAGTCCAACCTCCATTGTAAACTTGGGTCCCATGTCCAAGTGCTCATGTTAACTCCCCATGGAATATTTCAGAACCCAATAACCAACTGAAAATGATGCTCCAAAGAGTGACACCTGTCATGTGGATCCAAATAAGAAGATCCATCCACATAGTGGAAAAGGTTCATAGCAAAATATGGAAGGAATAATACCACTGTAGAATATCCAGGATGGACACTAGTAATAATAATTGGCTCCCGATTTGTCACATCGATGTTCTCTATAGAAGGTGGATTAGAGTCATCAAATAAAATATGAAATTATTTTCCATCCCAGAAATGACAACTATCCATATACCAATCATCACAATTGGCCTCAAAAACATACCAAGCATATACTTCTTGATTATATTCATCCCTGATGTCTGCCATAAGATATCTCTCCTACATGCTATCTAATGGATCTTGAATACTATTAAAACTATCCTTGAGGCCATCTGCAAGGTCATGCAATGAGACCTTGAGGCCATTTTCAAGGTCATGCAATGCATCAAACATTTGTCCTTTCAATGCTTCAGTCATCTATATAATTTGTTTGAGGGTTTGAGAGGGAATAGCCATTGGAAACATCACATAAAATATACCAAAAGAAATCTCTTAAAATTATTTATGCAATGACATTGATTTGGTAGCAATCTGAGCACCCTATGAAAAGTTATGAAC
>ML824357.1:51667-67685 GCA_009831015.1 Picea engelmannii | reverse complement strand
GAAGAGGCAAGTGAACAGGAGAGGATCCCTTCCATAATAGAATCCATTATATAGTGTTTCCATACCATAATAGTTTGTTATAATAAAAGTGTGGTTCTTATATATTGTTCTATGAATATATTTCTTGTTTTTGTATGAAAGTATCAGGTACTTAACAAGAATTGTCCCAAAAATTTCATACTCTAGAAGGCCCCCAACACTCACGTTTGTTCATCTCGAACCACTCAAGGATGTAGTTGCGCCTGTTGAACTTATGTGAACAAACTGTCAAGAATGCTCTTAGTTATTGTACCTCATCGTCCATGTGTGTTTCTTGAGCCAAAACTTCATTCACAATATGAGTTGTAACTGGTGAGTTGAGTTTCTCTTGACTCTCATGTTCTAACTATTTGACCTCCTCTTGTATTTGTACCAGTTCCTCCATCGCCTTGTAAGCAATGTCCTGTAGCGATAAAAGTTTCTCTTTTCGTGCATGTTTCTTTTCCTAAAGTTGATTGATCTAATTACTGTTTTGTTGAATATCCATCATGGATTTCATCTTTTCATTCACTAGAAGAGTGAAGAGTGTTGCTTCTAGCTTCAATACTTTCTCTTGAAGGGGTTGTATCTGAGTTGCCAAAGTTTGCAGTTCAGTTTCTTCCATTAGTTGCATCCATAACTGTGCAGTTTCTTCACAATAATTAGAAAATTTTATTTCCAATTCATGAATATTCTCTATTTCCTTCTATTCAATCTATCCCATATGTTCTTTTTCTTCTGGTGGCATCTTGGGCATGGTGTATCCTTCTAATCCCACGATCTTAGTGCAATATCCTTTAACAACTTCTGAAATTTTTTCCACTTTCTCCTCTGGCGTTGTCTTTGATACTATAGGTTCATCCACTACTACACTATAAACCTTTTTCAAGGCTTGTTTCATCTTCTCTGTGTTCTCTCGTACCAAATCACGTTCCATTTCTAAATCACTACATTTGGCTTCTGCTACAACATTTTCTTGTGTAGATTCCTCCAACTTTGTTTCTACCAACTCTTCCCGGTATGTGATATCCTGAGTGATACTTGCTTGGATTGTTGTGAGGTCATCATGTAATAAATTTAATAAAACTAATTCAATGCAACCCATTTCTGACATCTGAACTTGCAATTACATAGTAGGAAAAATTAATGCTTCATTTGTGATCTTGATTTTCCTGCATTTTGTGCCCATGTCTCTCATGGTAGCTCCTAGATTTATTTTACTTACTATGGGATCTATCGTTGGGAGTTTTCCTGAATATATGCGAATAGCTTCCAATAACCCGATAAGATGGGTAACATGTTCCTGTATTGTTGACTATCGCTGCATCACTTTTTGGGATGCTTCCTCTGTAATCTCTCTAACCTGATCACTTATTTTGTCAAAGTCATCCTTCGACAACATGTGTACAATAATTGTCAACTTTGTTTCTTTCACGTAGTACTGGACTATGTTAAGTATGAAATATCTGAATACAATCACCACACAAGGTATATGAAACAATGTATAAAACTACCACTTTATTATATCAAAACCCTTAGTGTAGGGAAACACCATACAATGGATCCTATTATTGAAGGGATCCTCTCATAATCACTTTCCTCTTCAAGGGGGAAGCCTCCTAATGAGCTTCAACACCAAATACAATACTTCTCTTCATATCCCATTACATTGCTTGAACCCCTTTATATAGTGCTATCATCACCTAAGAAAATTCTAGAGGAGGAATATTCTAGAAGAAGAACCTTCTAAGAAGTCCTCTTACATTTATTATATCTAACTACCCATTTGTTATATCTAACTACCATAGTGGGACTTATTTAATTAGATAGTGGACCTAGAGTCCACCTTACATTGAATGGCCTCTAGTACCTCTCTAGCTACCTAACATTTGATCCTCTTTATGAAAGAATTGTCCTCAATGCTTGTTATGAGGGTGGACAACCATATACCAGGGTCCCATGGATAATTGTGGACCATAATGTTGAATATGAGTGGAGAACCAAGTTCCCATGTAGAAAGGAAAGTCACCATGTTGAAATAGTCCAACCTCCATTGTAAACTTGGGTCCCATGTCCAAGTGCTCATGTTAACTCCCCATGGAATATTTCAGAACCCAATAACCAACTGAAAATGATGCTCCAAAGAGTGACACCTGTCATGTGGATCCAAATAAGAAGATCCATCCACATAGTGGAAAAGGTTCATAGCAAAATATGGAAGGAATAATACCACTGTAGAATATCCAGGATGGACACTAGTAATAATAATTGGCTCCCGATTTGTCACATCGATGTTCTCTATAGAAGGTGGATTAGAGTCATCAAATAAAATATGAAATTATTTTCCATCCCAGAAATGACAACTATCCATATACCAATCATCACAATTGGCCTCAAAAACATACCAAGCATATACTTCTTGATTATATTCATCCCTGATGTCTGCCATAAGATATCTCTCCTACATGCTATCTAATGGATCTTGAATACTATTAAAACTATCCTTGAGGCCATCTGCAAGGTCATGCAATGAGACCTTGAGGCCATTTTCAAGGTCATGCAATGCATCAAACATTTGTCCTTTCAATGCTTCAGTCATCTATATAATTTGTTTGAGGGTTTGAGAGGGAATAGCCATTGGAAACATCACATAAAATATACCAAAAGAAATCTCTTAAAATTATTTATGCAATGACATTGATTTGGTAGCAATCTGAGCACCCTATGAAAAGTTATGAACGTTGCAGTCTCGCCCCCTTCACGAAAATCCCAAACCAATAGTTGATTTTAAATCAATGATATCTTCACTTCCAACACTCTGATTTGGACTATTTGTTTTTGTAAATTGGGTGAAATTGTGAGAGGAACTTGGATCTGAAATGTTTTTTGAAAAATTCAGCCCCGACTGCTACAAAAATCATAAAAATCACACGGTTGTCTGCGGAAAAAACCCTGAAAATTGCATATTTTAAAATGAAAATAACTTGACTTCTCGGACTCTGTTTCAGAAGTTTTTTTTTTAACTTGGGTATTTTTCTGAGAGGAAAGCAGATATAAAACCGGTTTTTTCAAACTTTTCACCAAAACCTACAGAAATTGTCCAGAATGTCACAACCCTCTTTTTTCCAAAAAAATAAATCTGCAAAAAATAAAAATATTTTCCCACACTTCCTGCCAAGGAAAGTGCTCTAATACCACTTTTTAAATACCAAAGATATGAAAACAATCACCACACAAGGCATATGAAACAATATTTAAAAATATCACTTTATTATATCAAAACTCTAAGGGTATGTGTTATTGGATAAATCGATAGGTGCAGACACTAACTGATCTCCCTAGATCCACCTAGATCTAGAACAAAACACACCAAAACCTGACGCTTTACTTAACTTTTAAATATTGAATTTACTAACTAAAGAGGGATAGGTGACATACCGTTTAAACGTTGCTTCCTCTTGCCATCACCATCCTAGCTCCATTCCAATGCTCATATAATGATGATCCTGCAAAAGAACACAACCAACCAAAGTGATAGTAATAGCATAAAATCAATATAAACCTATGTATGTGATCAAGGAATCATACAATAAAACACAACAAGATTTATAGGAAAGAATCATATTACTGTATCATATTAAATGTGAAAGAGAGATTACAACCATGGCCTTGATGTTGTAAGGTTCCTTCCAATTGTCCTTCATTCCCCACACACTTCTTGCTCCAAGGATTTTGAGACCATGGATCTGATAGCTACTCACAATCTATCTTGACAAAGAAAATCTCAAAGCCACTCTAACCAAGCTAAGAATCGCAAGCCAAAAACAACTAGCTTTCTCCATGAGATCTCCTCTCCTTTTATAATCTGAAGAGGATATGGTGAGGAGGTTAGGATGATCCCACTAAATCATGAAAGTGAGTAATATCCAAACCATTCAAATGCCACCTCACCATGGAAGTTTCTCCTTCTAGAAGCATCGAGAAGATACTTGTTTTTCCCACGTATGAGCATTCTCGCATCCTACATATAGAGAAACCTATGAACCTCTCGCAACCCAGCTATGGTGCATCCTACAAGAATATGGAATTCTCGCACCCTAGCCATAGTGCAACATGCGAAAATCATCTTTAATAGGGTTTTTACAAAGGGAAATGCAACTTCTTTTCTCAGGAAAAGTTCTTCTCCCTTCTTTCTTCAGGAACTCAGGCCATTGACCCCTCTGAAGACTACAGACAGGTTTACATCATTAACGGTCATAGGGATGACGAAAATAATGTGTAACAGAGATCCCCTGAAAGTATGAAGTTAGAAAATAGTGATAGCTGAAATACTTTGTCGAGAGTGTGTAGGGAACAAGAAATAGTCAATCGGAAACCTGCCAACAAACCAGGAAATACAGTACAATAATACATCATCACTGAGGTAGGAATTCCCATACTCAAAATACAAATGACTCAGAGCATAAATTCCGACGGATAAATTGGTAGGTGTGGACACTAACTGATCTCCCTAGATCCACCTAGATCTAGAACAAAACACACTAGGACATGACTATTTCCTTAAGTTTTAAATATTGAATTTACTAACTAAAGAGGGATAGGTTACATACCATTTAAACGTCGCTTCCTCTCGCCATTTCCATCACAGCGCCATTCCAACACTCATATAATGATGATCCTGCAAAAGAACGCAACCAACCAAAGTGATAGTAATAACATAAACTCAATATAAACCTATGTATGTGATCAAGGAATCATACAATAAAACACAAAAATCTTTATAGGAAAGAATCATATTAAATGTGAAAGAGATATTACAACCATGGCCTTGATGTCATAAGGTTCCTTCCAATTGTCCTTCATTCCCCACACGCTTCTTGCTCCAAGGATTTTAAGAGCATGGATCTGATAGCTATTCACAATCTCTCTTGACAAAGCAAATCTCAAAGCCACTCTAACCAAGTTAACAATCCCAAGCCAAAAATAACTAACTTTCTCCATGAGAGATCCTCTCCTTTTATAAGCTGAAGAGGATAAGGTGAGGAGGCTAGAATGATCCCACTAAATCATCAAAGCGAGTAAGCTCCAAACCATTCAGATGCCACCTCACCATGGAAGTTTCTCCTTCTAGAAGCATCGAGAAGATGCTCGTTTTTCCCACGTATGAGCATTCTCGCACCCTACCTATAGAGAAACCTGTGAACCTCTCACAACCCAGCTATGGTGCAACCTGCAAGAATTAGAAATTATCGCACCCTAGCCATAGTGTAGCATGCAAAAATCATCTTTAATAGGGTTTTTACAAAGGGAAATGCAACTTCTTTTCTCAGGAAAAGTTCTTCTCCCTTCTTTCTTCAGGAACTTAGGCCACTAACCCCTCTTAAGACTATAGATAGGTTTACATCATTAACGGTCATAGGGATGATGAAAATAATGTGTAACAGAGAGCCCCTGAAAGTATGAAGTTAGAACAGAGTGATAGCTGAAATAGTTTCTCGAGTGTGTGTAGGGAACAAGGAACAATTAGTCGGAAACCCGCCAACAAACAAGGAAATACAGTAAAATAATAGATCATCACTGAGGTAGGAATTCCCATACTCATAATACAAATGACTCAGAGCATAAATGCCGACATGCGAAGATCCATGTCAAGTAAGACAGGTCATGGCCACCAAACATACACTGTGGATCCATGCCAATATGCCTCAAATCTGAGCATAGCCACCAAAAATACACCGTGGATCTATGTGTTAAAGGCTCAAATTTGAACATAGCCACCAGACATACAATGTGGATGTATGTAATAGTACACTGAATATACTCCAACGCAACCTGAATCCATGAGAAAATATTCAAGGTCTTCATTTCCACCACTCTATAGTATGAATCTAACCATGTGAATACATGTGCTGAAGTCGAACATGGTAGAAACCACTTTATTACTGGTCGTTAGTGAATACCGTTAACAAGTGTGAGAGAAATCACCATTAATGTCAATGACTCCCAAGGTACTCTAGTACAATCCAACGAATGTGAATCAATGAGTTGAGGTCGAACACTCGGCCGAACCTTTCAATCAGAGGTCAATGATGAAAACCCACTGTCGAAAGTGAGGAAACCTACCATTGAGGCATGCAAGTTCCAAGGTACCAATTGGTTTCTAAGTCTAATTCCTGGATATTGAGTTGAAGTCGACAGGAAAAGACTGGTCATAGGAGGGCCTTAATGTATCCCACATTAATGACATGAAACAAGTAATAAGATTTGATGTAGATCAGAGTGAGAAGTGATTCAGGACTGACTCAGGGATGACCGATGCAACAGAAGGCTTAAAGACTACATAAATGACCGACGCAATAGAAGGCTTTCTGGGTTGAGTTTCTCTTTGAACATATTTACGACATGACAACTGTCTTGGAAATACTGACTCAACAATAAGGATCACAGACCAATTTGTAATCTTATAGGAGTATGATCAGGAGACAAGTGGATTTTCCAACCTAGACACAAGGTGAGTGAAAGGGTGTCATGTTCAAAAGTGACTCTTCCATGGAATACAGATTTAGACATATTTCTTTCCCAATTTGTTCCCCCACCATTTCTGGCGAGTACCTTTTTATTTTTACGCAAGCTTGAGGAGGATAACATATGCTTGTAATGTAAGCTCATCCTTTGGATGAGTCCCTCGGAGTATGTTTAACGAACCCTAGGAAGGAGTGGTTCAGTCCCATATAGGCCTTTTGATGTTTGTTTTATGACTCCAAAGAAAGAAAACTTGGGGGTTTTTCATGTTTATAGATTATTAAAAACACTTAAAGAGAACTCTCTCAGTTCCTTTTTCGTAAAATAGTTTGACAGGACCGAAAAAGTGATAAACTATCACCCATCAAACATTTTATTCAACTACTTTTATGAGCGTGAACAAAAAAAATCCCTCATAAATCTTTTCATGTTTAGAGAGTCTGAAAAGAGCTTAAAGTAAACTCTAGGGGGTTCCTTTTTCGTATAACCTTTACGAGTCCAAAAAAGTGATAAAAGTATACTCGGTTACATTCTCACGTATTTACGAGCATGAGAAAGAACAAAGACTAAGCTCGATAACTTATTCTCATGTATTAATGAGCATGAGAAAGAACAAAGACTAAGTTGGGGATTGTTTTTATTTTTACACAAGCATTAAAACAAAACAAAACTATGCTTGGGATAGATTTTATTTTTTACACAAGATTAAAAAATAAACAAAACTATGCTTGGACCTGGTTTCATTTTTACACAAGCTTGAACCAGAGGAAACTATGCTTGTGGTAGGTGTTTTCATTTTTACACAAGCTTGAACCAAAGTAAAAACTATGGTTGAACTTCCCAACGCATTATCCATGAATTCGTATGGTTGGTACTTATCCCCCAACTTAAGAAGTTAGTGGTTAAACTTCAGCATGAAGTCCAGAGGACGAGGAAGGAAAATTCCCCCCAAGCTTCGTTTCATCCAATCTACAAAGGATAATGGAATGAAGCTTCAAATACTAGATGAAGTACTTGACTCAAATAGAGAGGGGGAAAACTATTTCATTTTTTAACGAGCTTGACACAGAAACAAGAACTATGCTCGTAACCTCTGTTTCATTTTTTATTGAGGTTGCCACAGAGATGCAAAAAAATCCTCATAACCTCTTCTTGATGATGGATCCCAAGAGGACAATGCTCTGAAAGGACAACATGTCAAGGGACAAAACTCAGTCATGGCTTCCAAGAGATCTTCCCTAGACGGAAGGAACACACTCTGGAAGGAACACATGTCGAGGGTTTCGACAGGGGTAAGGAGATCAGGCTCTAAATACCCTATCAAAGAGATAACCATGTCAACTACCGAATCTAAGCCACCTGAAGTTGAAGCCATGGGAGACAACGCCACATAATTTACCTATGGTAGGGGTGATAACATCAACATATAAAAACCATTTAGGGAGGTAATCTAGTCAGAATCGATGAATGAAATTTGATCAAAAGTCACAATTCTTCCATCGTGAGGGAAATATATCACACGAAAGAGAGTGGACACAATAGCTTTCATGGCATAGACATAATCCCACCCAGGGACTAAAGCAAAATCCAAGGGGTCTTGGACTACCATGATGTCAATAAATATAGTTTTCCTTCCCAAATTTATAGGGAACTGAGGAAGGGTCCCTAAAGGTTGACTGGTACTTCTGTTAAAAGCTAACATATTCTGTGTAACCGGCGCAAGTGGAGGACAACCCAAAGCTTGCCAAGCAAAAGAGGACAAAATACTAACGGATGCACCTTCATCTATCAGTGTCTGAGGAACGTCTTGACCACAAACCTATACTGTAATCTGGAAAGGAATGTGAGAAGGAAGAGGATGTCCAGTTATCACACCCCAATCAATGTATGGCCTCATAACTTGGAGGGTGTTCCATGGGAGAAGGAGGAATAGCCCCCGGCATGGTAGACTCTATATCAACGAGAAAAACATGGGCAGTATCGAGTTTACTCTCTAGCGGGAGAGTAGGATTGACCCATGGAGAGATCATATCAACCACTTTGGTTTCATTCTCTAAGGGGAGAATGGGGTCGACAGGTGGAAACAGATCGACCGCTTGGGTTTCACTCTCTAACAGGAGAGTGGGATCGAATGAGGATGGGATAAGATCAACCACTTTGTCAATTGGTTCAATTAAGGACGTGACCATATTTACCACTTGATCAACCGGACTGACCGATGAGGGAACCATATTGATCATTCCATCAACTATAGGGGGGTCAAGAGTAAGCTTGTGATAAGGGCTAGAAGTTGAGGCTGTGAAACAGGTATGTCTTCTAGGAATTTTGAGGCTTCTTCCATATGAGGGAAAAGGTGAGTTAGATGACTCCCTTTGCATAACATACACGTGAACTTGACTCTACTTTTCTTCTTCTCAATGGTATATTGACTAGTTGACGAGAGGTCATCAACATGTTGTTTAGAGGCTCATGACATGGGTTAGAGGGGGTTGTGTAGAACAAGATTCTATAACCTTGGATAGACCAGGGCAATCCTTAAGAAGATGGCTACCCTTACAAAGCCTACAAGGGTACTTGGGCTTATGAGTTGTTTGGGTGATCTTGACATCATCAACACTCCTAGCACGATTAACAGTAACTGGTTGTTTTCCAACATGTTTGACAGTGGTTGGAAGTTTGGATCCTTGCTTAATTTTCTTCTTCTTCTTCTTTCTTTTCTTCTTCTTCTTATTCACTAGGTTACTAGCTTCAGAACTTTCACTCGACGAAGAATATGAAACAGAAGGCGACCTTGCAAGCAAAGAAGGCGAAGAAGACCTTACTGGTGAAGAAGGTGAAGGATCAACATGAGGTTGATGTTCTTGGGGGGAAGTTCTTACGACCGAAGCACTTACTGCATTTGGGATTACTTGAGTGGAAAACAACCACACTGACAATCCAATCGTGAGACCTGGAAGGCTCAAAGTAGCGATGTGAGGAGGACCAATGTTTCCATAAGAAGGAAAAACAAAAGGTTCCCCTAGAGCAGGGGTTTCTTCATTGGTCATTTTGGGAACTTTCACCATATAAAACAAATCCAACCTAGAGTCTGGAAAACAAACAACACACGCTAAAAATCTAGGAAAAAAGAAAACAAACAAAACCTTCTCACAGTGAGCACACTAGTTGGTGATGAAATCCAACGTCGTGGGAACAAAGTAAGAAGGAGATAAGATAGAGCCGGTGGAAAATTTACGTTGATGACCTGCTTAACGGACTTACACCCTGGTGCAAGCTCCCACACATAATCATGGGTATACCATTCAAGGAGCCCAAGTGAGTTCGACCAACGTCGATTCCAGGTACCGTGAAGACTTGCCCCTCCACAGTCACCTTATGTAAATACCCTAAAGAGATAGGCCACTAAGGTTACCAATCACTACAGTGATTCCTGGGGAAACAGTCGACATCCCAATCCATGTGCAAGGGAAGGGTATCTAGCCCAAAATCAATTTGAAAGGCTTCCACTCATCATTGTGGGTATACCTCTCACGTGACCCCCATAATACATACAACCTCTACACCAAGACCAACAAAGCAGGGTGAGTAACTTTGCCAGTCTCAATGTGACCTCATGATTGACCCTTGTGTTAGAAGGGCTTCCCAGGACAAAATGTAATAAGTGGGTTTAACCGTTCCCTAACTCAAGATTCTATGTTTGTTTGCAACTTTGGAAAGTTATATTTCACACCTATTCCAAAGCCCTGCAACTAAGCTAATGTAGGTTTTCTACCAAAAAAGATAAAAATGTCTAATCAACTTTTATAAGTGATTTATTTTATGGCTTTTGTTACTCAAAAGGAAAATGGCATGGACAATATGGTGTTTTGACTGACTCGAAAGTTATGCAAAGAGATGAAGATGAAATCTTTTCATTTCAATGAAATCTATGCTACGAGAAGGAGAAAACATTTATCAATCCTAGATGCACAATGTCCCAAAATCTTAAACTCATCAATATCAAGATTCTCAAGAAATGAGGAAAAGGTATTGTACACCAATGCACAATTTAAGACCAAAAAATGCCAAGAATCTTGCAATTTCTCTACTTCAAATGCAAGGATGCCCCCAATTTAATATAAAGCAAGAAATTAAATCTTTTTGTTTCAAAAATTTCACTAAAAAAAATAATGAACTTTGTTAAAACAAAGAAACCCAAACTAAAAGTTTTCTTTTAAAGCGAACTATTTAGAAGAAATCTGATCTTTCCCTAAACAATTCTAAAGAAAACACACGCTTTGTAATTGAAAGACACTCAAAGAAAGATATTAATCCTTCAAAACCAAACAAAGCAAAGATGGCTAAAAGAAACTCAAATAATGTCAAGCAAACTGTAAACAGATCAATATAGGCTCCAAAAGTTCAATCCAGCTGATCAAAGCAAAACTAGGCATCAAAAAGACAGAAATACCTAATCCAAAACTTTTACAAATGAGTTCGTAGCCTGGTAGTGGGGTACAATGCGAGAATTAGGGATTCTCACAGTCTAGATACAGGCAGGGTGCGAGAAGGTCGCACTGAACTGAACAGTAGGGTGCAAATATCAATGATTCTCACAAGCCATCAAGAGGTACAGTGCGAGAAGGTTTGTAATCAAGAAAAAATTGGAAAAATAAAAAACAAATTGAGTGAACTTTCAGATCCAGAGAGTCTGGATGGATATCCCACAGACTCAGAGACCATAAATCAAGCAATCAAAGCAAGGGAAACTAGACTAACTAGGAAACAATATGTTCCCTAGTGGAGTCGCCAATTTTGTTATTGGATAAATCGGTAGGTGCGGACACTAACTGATCTCCCTAGATCCACCTAGATATAGAAAAAAACACACCAGAACATGATGCTTTCCTTAAGTTTTAAATATTGAATTTACTAACTAAAGAGGGATAGGTGACATACTATTTAAACGTCTCTTACTCTCTCCATCGCCATCCTAGCTCCATTCCAACGCTCATATAATGATGGTCCTGCAAAAGAACGCAACCAACCAAAGTGATAGCAATAGCATAAATGCAATATAAACCTATGTATGTGATCAAGGAATCATACAATAAAACACAACAAGCTTTAAAGGAAAAAATCGTATTATTGTATCATATTAAATGTGAAAGAGAGATTACAACCATGGCCTTGATGTTGTAAGGTTCCTTTCAAATGTCCTTCGTTCCCCACATGCTTCTTGCTCCAAGGATTTTGAGACCATGGATCTGATAGCTACTCACAATCTATCTTGACAAAGCAAATCTCAAAGCCACTCTAACCAAGCTAACAATCCAAATCCAAAAACAACTAACTTTCTCCATGAGAGCTTCTCTCCTTTTATAAGCTGAAGAGGATAAGGTGAGGAGGTTAGGATGATCCCACTAAATCATGAAAGCAAGTAAGATCCAAACCATTTGGATTCCACCTCACCATGGAAGTTTCTCCTTCTAGAAGCATCTAGAAGATGCTCATTTTTCCCACATATGATCATTCTCGCACCCTACCTATAGAGAAACCTGCGAACCTCTCACAACCCAGATATGGTGCAACCTGTCAGAATCATGCACTCTCGCACCCTAGCCATAGTGCAGCATGCAAAAATCATCTTTAATAGGGTTTTTACAAAGGGAAATGGAAATTCTTTTCTCAGGAAAAGTTCTTATCCCTTCTTTCTTCAGGAAATCAGGCCACTGACCCCTCTCAAGACTACAGATAGGTTTACACCATTAAGGGTCATAGGGATGACGAAAATAATGTGTAACAATATGCCAACACCATACAATGGATCCTATTATGGAAGGGATCCTCTCTTGTTCACTTGCCTCTTTGAGGGGGCAGCCTCCTAATGAGCTTCAACACCAAATAAAATACTTCTCTTCATATCCCATTACATTGCTTGAACCCATTTATATAGTGCTACCATCACCTAAGAACATTCTAGAGGAGGAATCTTCTAGAAGCAAAACCTTCTAAGAAGTCCTCTTATATTTATTATATTTAACTACCCATTTATTATATCTAACTACCATAGTGGGCCTTATTTAATAATATAGTGGACCTAGTCCACCTTACATTGAATGGTATCCACTACCTCTCTATCTACCTAACAGACTATGCTCATTTTTTTCTCTTAGTACCTATGCATGATGCTGGCTCATATGTCTCTTCATTGTTTCCATCCTTGTATTCACCATCATTCCCATTTTCATTGTCGATTTTCTCTTCATTCCTAGTTTGATTCTTCCTTTTCGACCTCTTCCTATTGTTTAACTTCTATAAGGGGAACTTTCCACTCTTTGGGCCAATCCAACATAATGTCTCCCATCTCTGCCTCTGTTATTCTATAACGAACAATTAACCACATTCGGTTTGGGTAACTTTTTACCTGCACGTATATATGATGCAACCCTACCCGAAACCATGCAATTGGGCCATAGGCTTGTACAACTTGCGGTGTCACCCAGGGATTATCCTATATATTCTGTCGAATTATCTCCTTGTAGATATAAAAAGTGATATTATTGTTAATTTGTCGCATTTTTTTAGAAGTATGACATAAGTTAGCATATTGTGCAGCCAGACAGGGTTTGTTTGCCACTGATAGGAATTGTGTGTCTTCCATAAGAGTCAAGCTAGTAGTTCTATAAGCATAAATAACCAGTCATAATGGAATTCTCTCCCATTATTCTATGCTTCTTATAAGTCATGTAAAACATGATTAAGTAAAAATGAGGACCAAGCAATTTTTATACCTTCCACACATTTCTCCGCAATATCTATTACACCAGCTGGAACTTGATCTTTGCAGAATTTTTGCATCAATTTACAAGCAATGTCCTATGTCACAAACTTCACAGGTGAATTATTAATCTCAGTTATGGCCAAGTCATGCCCTGCTCATTTGGTACCATACTTTTGTTTCATTTGCGTAGACAAATATTGATCGTTCTCAAATAATGGATCAGGGTCCAACCCGACTGTGGGAAACCCTATAATATGTGCACTTAAATCGAAATCTATTTCTATTGGTTTATCTAACCACAGAAAACCTCCATGTGCAGAGTAACTTGATGAAAATGTTAATTTTGAGACTATGACAAAAATGTGGAATTTTGAAAAAAATTAAAATACCTGCTCTATGGAGTCCTACAGCGCAATGTTGTGGCTCGACTACGACTAGCCCAAACTCCACATAATTTATCCCATGGAGATACCTTTTTTTGACCATATGCAGAAACTTTATGGAATTGGTAATGTCGTGATCACTATACCTCAAAACCTGGACATATCTAGTCAACTCCTCTTCCGTCTCGACCGCTTCTAGAATTATTTCCTCTACAAATGGGTACTAAGGGTCCTTCGGTAGATTTATTGGCTTTGAAATATATTTTCTTGGTGGAATGTAGTCTTTGGGGAACTAGGATTCATTTTTCTCCAATGTTGATGCACCTCATGTTTCCTGAAACATCATAATGGAAGACCTTTTGGATTCGGTTTCCTCTAGTGTCACCTCTTGTCTAGTCTTCAATGCCATTGGTTACTGCTAGACAAAAATTTGAAATTGTATTCTAGTAGCGGTGCAACTCTCTGTAATCTAATCGGCTCTGTATAATCGACTCAGATCTCCATATTCCACTTGGCTCTCTACTCAAAATTATCCTTACTCTTCAAACAAAATGAACTTTGTTTGGTGATCAATCAGGGTTTTGGTGTCTAGATAACGCCATCAACTATATTCATTAATTTCCCATCTTATCATGCTTTAATTATAGATCATTATCACGATCTTTTCACCTGCAATGAATTATGTCTGTTGGTTATTTATTTATGAATACACGATGCCACTTGCTTGCCACCATTTTGACCTTCTTTCCAACCCTCTTGCCTTATCCATGCTATATTATCCTTTAATTCTCTACGCATTGTCCATATTTTCTCGACTCCTCTTGACTATGCGTTGCTAAGTAATTCAACTTCTGCATTGTTTCTATCCTTTCTGTGCCAATGTATGTGGGTTCTGACCCCCTTGGGTGTTCTGCGTGAATGCCCATACTTCTTCTGGTATGTAACCTTTGTATACTCATTATATTTAGACTACCTTGTTTGAACTTGTTAGGTTATCAACAATACCTCTTCAAATTTTAGTTCTTTTATCTCATTGCGACATCTTCAACCTCATTCTCTTTTTGCAACTTTCTTTTTTATTCAGTGATGTATTTCTTAGTCTTATATTTCTCATCACACTTTTACATTCTTCAGTTTCTTCTATATCTTTTGTGAAAATTATCTTATCTGCTACCTCAACCTTTTCCAAACATTACCACTCTTTCTAACAATTATTAATCTGCAACTGTCCAACTAGTACTCTACTTCTACTATGAAAACTTAATTATGAATCAACATCTTCATCCTAACACTTCAATCTTTACTTCATCCTATAATTTCTCTTCTAAACTACTATAATACAATATCATACAAATTCAATAGACCTAGATTATTTCACAGGGGTACAACTATCCCTATATAGTTTTAGCCAACTCCCATTAACTAGTCCTTCTACCATTCCTCTGTTGGAAGATTGGTTGTTGTCATTGATGTCAACCCTAGTCATGGGTTTTGGACCGCAATATTGATAAAGGTATTTGGACATGAAGGACAATGCACATGCATATACAACACCCATGAATGGATAGTATACATCATATTTTTTCCAGTGGTATGTGGCACGTCACGTGGATCCTCATGGTTGAGGAGAAATGAATTTTTGAAGATGACAAAGTGAATTGAAGAAGGAAGTACATGTAGGCCCTGAAGATAATTAAAGAAAAAAATTACAAAATAAGAAAGTGTCAGGTCATCCCTAATGTTAAAATGAAGTGACATAAATGGTATAAATAAACATCATTATACATTCATTTTGATAAAAGTTGAATTTCAGAGGAGATAAGAAGTAAAGAAGGCCGAATTTCAAGGGAGGATGAAGTCTTTTGGTGATGTGTTCTAAGGTGTTCTGGGTAAAACAGTCATAACTTCTTCATCGAGAATCCAAATGATGTGGGAAAAATTTCATTGGAAAGTGTATGGAATGTAGTTTCTTTTGTGTGAGTTTCAGAATCAGATGTTAAATATTGAGTGCGGATCATTTTGTACAAGTTCGGTCTCCTGAATAGACCAAAATTGAATAAAGTCTACTATTATTTCTATAACTTCCTTTTGGGGAGGATTCAAGGAGTGAAACTTGGAGGAGTTTCAGAGAATACATTGAGTAATATTATATACAGGATGAGAGTACTCTAAGAATTGAAGAATTGCAAAAATTGAAGAAGTCGCAGGAAGAATTATCAGGTTCTATGTGATGATTGGTTGATGGTGATGATTTAATGTAAAGTTTTATTATCTCTCATATATTCTTGGGTGGAAGGAAGGGGCAAGGATGGAGAGTTCAACTCTCTCTTGA
>ML824357.1:0-17404 GCA_009831015.1 Picea engelmannii | reverse complement strand
TTCCAAGGAAGATCGCCATAAGACCACATTTGCAATAGAATGGGGATCCTACTAGTATACAATGATGACATTTGGATTGAATAATTCCCTAGCCATATTTTCTAGGGTGGTAGTCGAAGCATTCAAAGTGTTCCTACATAAATTTATAGAAGCATATTTTGATGATTGGACTATTTTTAGTTTATTGAAAAATCATATTGGATGTCTAAGGCTAATGTTGGACAAGTGCAGGCAGGTTTAGATTTCCTTAAACCTAAAGAAGTTCATCGTGTTATCACCATTTGGAGTGCTATTAGGTCATATTGTATGCAAGCATGGATTGTTGGTCGATCCATCTGAAATTGCCATTATAGTTGTTCTACCCCCTCCTACTTCAGTCAAATAGTTGCGCACTACACTAGGACATATGGGATATTACAGGAATTTCATTAAAGGATATGCCCAGATTACAACACCTATGGTGAATATTTTGAAGAAATACTATCAATTTCACTAGACAGGGGAGTGTCAGTAGAGCTTCGACACACTGAAACAAAAAATGGTTACTGCGCCTATTCTAGTTTTCCTAGATTGGAGCAAGGAGTTTCATGTGCATGTTGATGCATCTTCTATTTCCTTAGGAGAAGTTTTAATACAAACTGGGGAAGGATATATTGACCATCCATTATCTTTTGCTAGCAGGAAAATATCCACAACTGATATTAATTACACCACTACTAAGAGAGAAGGGTTAGCCATGGTGTATGCGCTACAGAAATTTTGCCACTACTTGTTGGGAGGCCACTTTAAAATGTTTACTGATCACTCCACACTGAAATACCTAACAGCAAGACAGTTTTTGGGGGGAGAATATGTAGATGGCTTCTGCTATTTCAGGAATATGATTTCGAAATGGTGGTTAAGCTAGGAAGAATGAACAAAGGTCTTGACCACTTATCAAGGTTGGAACATGGCAAAGAGTCAACTAGTTTGGAGGATGCACTACCGGATGCACAATTACTGGACATTAGAAAGATTGATGGCCACTTCACAAATATAGTCCAGTTGTTGTCAACAGGAATGGCACCTAGTGAGTATACAATTCCCTAGAAGAAACAACTAGTAGTGCGTGATGCCGACTTTTCACTTATAGTTGGACAGCTATACAAAATGGGACCTGATGAGATATTGAGAAGGTGTGTTATGGAGGTAGAGAGACCATTGATCCTTGTTAAAGCTCATGAAGTCATCGTTGTAGGACACTACACAGGGAAAGCAACTGTGTAGAAGGTTCTTAGAGCTGGCCTTTGGTGGCCTACCTTACACAGAGATGCTAAAGACTATTCCAGAGCTTGCGATGTATGCCAAAGAGTTGGGAAACCATATAGACGAGATGAAATTCCCTTAGCACCACAACTGAAACTACAAGCAATTGAGAAATGGACCATTGACTTTGTAGGACCTATAAACCCACCAGGGAAGCACATAGGAGCAAGGTACATAATTACTGCAACAGAGTACTTGGCTAGATGGGTCGAATAAATAACAGTTAAGGACTGTAGTACAACTACAACTGTGCGCTTCATAGTTGATGACATCATAACCAGGTTTGGATGCCCAAATATCCTTATGAGTGCTCAAGGCACACATTTCATAAATAAAACATTTGAATCCCTGACTGAGGAATTTGCAGTCCACCATCAAAAGAGAACGTCTTACCATCCGCAAGCAAATGGGACAGTGGAAGCATTCAACAAGATCTTGGAGACAACGCTGAAAAAGATTTGCAGTGTTAATAGAGATGACTGGGATTTAAGAGTACCAACAATACTATGGGCCTATAGAACCACTTGCAAGAAGCTAACAATGTAGACCCCTTTTAAGTTGGTGTATGGTCTCGAAGCCATTGTCCCAATGGAATATTTGGCACCAGGCCTAAGAATTGTTTCCTTTACAGATATGGATGACACTAGTGTTGTGCGAGAAAGGCTTGCACAGTTGGTCGAATTAGAAGAAGACAAATTTATTTCAGGATTCCATCAACAAGTACATAAGGAAAGAGAGAAGGCCTATCATGACAGGAACATCTAGAAGAAGGCATTTAAACAAGGTGATCTAGTACTGGTATATGACAGTAAGTTCATCAAACATCCTGGGAAGTTCAAAACGCATTGGTTCGGGCCATATGAGGTCGCCTATGTTACAGAAGCAGGAGTTGTGCAGTTGAGTACTTTGAAGGGACAATGGTAGGAAGGTTTGGTGAACGAGAGTCGGCTGAAGTTGTATTATGACAACCAGCTACCTTGCAGCTCTTAGTAAAAGCATGAGGAAAAGGGTCTAGGTACTAGATGTAGTTGAAATTGGGTACCAGACATAGAAAATATAGTTTTCACAAGGAAGGAGAGGAGGCATAGAGTAGAAAGAAAAGGCTACACTACATAGTCTAAAGTCAAAGTAAAATAGAAAGATCAGATCTGAAGTGCCTCAGGACGAGTCACAAGTGAGTGTTGGGAGCATGTTGGCCCTTGGTTATGAAAGTTAGCGAAGAGAAAGGAAGAAAAGGAAAAATGAAAACTATGTGGAATACATAGTGACTGTTACTGGGTTGAAGTGAGCAAAAGAGAAGAAAAGATGAAGTGAAGTAAGAGAAAAAAAGTTGTTGGACAAGGAGATCAAAGATGATATATCAGAAAGAAATAAGGATCGTGGACAACTCAACAAGAGGAAAAATCCATCGTTGGATGCTTTGGAGAACCGCACAAGAAGGAAGGAAAGATAGGCTGGCTAACCCTTGAAAATCTGGGTCAAGTTGACCAAGGGTTTTAGACACCTAGGTTTTGACCTAAGGATGTTGGTGAGCTATTGTAATGTATAAATAGAGGTCTAAAGGACCTGGGATGGGTTGGTGTTATGATCATTGTTGTTGTCTTTGTCACTGTGTGATCGAGTGAGTAATATTGAGTGAGAGAGAACTGTTGAGTACGAGAGCCTTATGTATTGTAATATCTTCAGCTGAGTGCGAAGATCAACCCTATAGTAGGGTGCGTAGGGAGGGGAGGGATAGTGAGGAGAAGAGAGAAAATATTCTAGCTGAGAGCACACACAAGAACTGTATGCTTCATATTAAGATATTATAAAGAACAGTTCTATTGACATAGTCTTAGAGAGAGGGTGAACCATGTATATTTTGTGTTGTGTGTGATTATTGCTCTGTTCTTTGTCATTTGGTAGACCATTATTGCATTACTGTGTTAGATCTGATAGATGGTTCTCCAGAGTAGATCTGAACTGGTAATTGATATATGAATGATGTATTGAGTTTGTGTTGAATCCACTTGATATCCCCTTGGTTGTAGACATCTATGTCCTACAACCCCCCGATATATGCTTCGGGTGAGACTGCATCTCCTTTGCAGGTGTTGTCGAAAGGGCCAGTAATTAGGGTTTGTTGGTGCACTCTTGGAGTTGAACCCTAGGTCTGCCCCTGTACCAACATACATGTTGGGTACATGGTTGAGACAAGTAGTTGATGAGTTGGCACATACATAAGGTGTATATTTGATGATGTTGGTACATATTGATGAGTAATTGACACATGATTGGTAAATACTTGGTACATGATTGGTAAATACTTGGTACATGATTGGATGCACTTGTTTATGGTACATGTTGATTATAGGTTGGTGCATGGTTCATGGACTTGTTTATGGTATAGGTTGATTACAGGTTGAGGTAAAGGTTGATGCATGGTTCATGTTTATTGGTACAGGTTTAAAGTGGTATATCTCACAGTGATAGTGTGACAATGGTTCCATCATTCTACTTCTACTTAAGGGCGGTTGGACGGGTCAAGGATAGGTGGTTGTATCCACCTTCTGGTTGTATTCAGAGAACATAGGGGGTTGTAGCCTCCTTCTGGTTGTATCCATAGAATATGCTTGTTGGAGATTCCTTCAGGTTGTAGCCTGAGAAACAAGGGGGTTGGAGCCTCCTTCTAGTTGTAGCTGGAAAATAAAGGAAGTTGGTGCTTCCAATGAATGTAATTCTTCAAAAAATATAAGAAAAAACATTATGTGGTTTTCTCTTGCTTTGAGTTTCCACGTAAAACATTGGTGTACTGTGTATGTGTATGATTGTTCATTTGTTCATTTCCTATTTACTCTGTAGTTATTGGATGATAATGCTACATTGATATAACACTTGGATTATATGGTTAAAAAGGATTAAATTTCTCTATTACTGATTCACCCCCCCTCTCAGTAATCCAAAAATTGCTATCAGAGCAGGTTCCTTCAGAAATCAGTTTAACCACTGAAAGGTACATCATGGAGAGAAACAAATTGTATAAAAATGGAATACCACAGTTCAATGGACATAAGTATACATTTTGGAGAATAAGGATGAAAACATCTATACATGCACAGGGATTTGAAATTTGGCAATCAATTCTAGATGGATACACAACACCAACAGTTCCACCAACAAATGACAAAGTAGTGAAACTTGGTTAGAATAATTCCAAAGCCAAAAATGCACTTCTGAATGGTCTTAGTGAAATGGTATTCACCAAAGTTGCACATTGTAAATCTGCTAAAGAGGTTTGGGACAAACTTCAAATTATTTATGAAGGAGATTCAAAAGTCAAAGAAGCAAAGCTTCAAACTTACAGAGGTCAGTTCAAACAACTTAAGATGAAGGAATATGATAATATTTCAACTTAATTTTTATGAATTGATGAAACAGTAAATGAAATCATAGGATTGGGAGAAAAAATCAAAGAATCTGTAATTGTTCAAAAAGTACTAAGATCTCTTCCTATGAGATTTAACCCCAAGATATCAACACTAGAAGAAAGATCAGATCTAAACTCAATAATCATGGATGAATTGCATGGAATATTCACAGCATATGAAATGAGAACTGAACACGAAAATCCATATATAAAATAAGGATCATTTAAAGCATCCAAAAACTCAAAGAAAAAGGGAAGAAAAAAGAAGAACATAGAAGTAGCAGTGACGTCTCAGAAGATCATGAAGAAGTGTCGAACTTTGTCAAGAGAATGAACAAGAGAACCAATGGTAGGTATAGAGGTAAGCTTCCTTTAATTTGTTTTAATTGTGATGGTATTGGTCATTTTGCTAACAAATGTCCTTATAAGAAAAAGAGAAATGATGAAGGTTACTCAAAAGGAAAACAAACATATAAAGGAAAAAGAACCACAAAGAAAGTTTTCAAGAAAATATTATGCACCAAAGAAGACATCTCATCATCAGATGAAGATGAAGTCAGTGACAGTGAGATAGAAAGAATTATATTCATGGCAGTAGAAGACTCTGATAAAGAAGGCTCCAAAGAACAATATGAAGAAGGTGAAGAAGAATATGAAGAAGTCAAAGAAGAAATTGAAGAGGCAGAAGTTAACTACCGAGAGGAATTAATGTGTGCCATAGAAGTTATCATAAGAGAAAAGAATAAAAACAAGAAACTACAAGAATAACTAGACAAGAAAGAACACACTCAAGAACTAGAAACAATGATCACAAATTTGAAGGTTCAAATAGAAGAAGATAAAATAATTGAAGAAACACTCAAAGAACAGCTTGAAGAAAAAGACAAGATTATTGGAAATTTGGAAGCATAGATTGTCACATTAAGAAAGGATATTCAAAATTAAAATATCCAGAACAACTCAAAAGTTTTGGATGACATTATCAAAAGTAAAAAATCTCATCATGGCAAGTTCGGACTTGGATACAATCAGACAAAAAAATGATCAAGCTCTAAAACAACAAAGCAATAAACATATCCAAAAATATATGCAGAAACAATCAAAGGGGATAGGAATATCTATAAGGAAGATTATAGGGACACTCCTCTACCAAGAAGATTCAGATTTCAGAATCAACAACCGACAGTTAGGCCTCAGGAAGAAGAATAATTTATAAGAGTACCTCCTTTTAGAAGATATCAAACTCCCAGGTATCAAACCATCTTTTTTGGTTTATTTTATGCATGTAATAATTTTGGACATAAAGTTGTGAATTGCAGAGCTAACAATAGGAACACAAACAACTTTGAAAGTCATACACAAAGGGGTTATCCAAGAAGGCCTAGTGAAACACAGATAAGAAGTTACAACATGTTTGAATCTTTGAGCATTGAAGTGGACTGTTACAAATTTAACAATTTTGGGCACATGGCCAAATATTTCATAATGACAGTCCCTCCTAGAGAACCAACATAGAATAACAACAGTCATAAACATGAACCTTAGAAAAGGACATGGATAAGAAATTAGGATCAATATAGCAATGAAGAATGCACACTCGCTCTACAAGATAAGAAGAACAAATGTGGTTGGTATGTTGACAGTGGTTATTCAAAACACATGAGATGTGATAGAGATAGGTTTTTTACATTATGAAAGGAAAGAGATGGATCAGTCTCCTTTGGTAATGATGATTCAACTAAAATCATTGTAAAAGAAACAGTCAGAATTGGGAACAAGAATACCAAGGCAAAAAATGTTCTACTAGTAGAAGATATGAAACATAATATTCTAAGTGTGAGTCAAATGTGTGACCAAGGTCATAAAGTTACTTTTGATTTACAAAAGTGTGAGATAAGAAAATAAGGTTCAAGAAAATTGATTTCTACAACTGTGATAACTTCAAGGAACATATATGTATTAAGTGAAATTGGGAATGAAAAGTGTTGTCTAGGAAAGGAAGATGAAAGTTGTCTATGGCACAGAAGAATGGGTCACATGCATTTTGATAACCTTGTCAAATTTAGTAGAAGAGAAGCAGTCATAGAAATGCCCTGGATCACGAAACCAACCAACACTTTATGCAAGCATTGTCAACAAGGAAAGAAAACAAAGACCAGGTTCAAATCAAAGGAATATTCAATGACAAGACCACTGGAAATTGTGCATACTGATCTTGTTGGACCAAATACAACAAAGGGTTTAAAAGGTGAGAAATACTTTATCTTATTAGTTTATGATTATACAAGAATGACTGCAGTTTTCTTTCTCAAGAATAAGTCAGAAGATTTTGAAAACTTCAATATCTACAAGGAAATGGTTGAAAATGAAATGGATTCAAAAATCAAATGATTGAGATATGATAATGGAGGGGAGTTCGCTTCAAAGGAATTTATGGACTACTGCAACAGTAATGGAATAAAAAGGCAATTCTTTGTTGCTAGGACACCTCAACATAATGGAGTTTTTGAAAGAAAGAACAAGACAGTACAAGAAATGGCTCGAACAATGCTAATGTATTCCAAATTGACAGAAATATTTTGGACACTGGCAGTGCATACAACAGTTCACATTCAAAACAGAGTCATTCTCATAAACAACACTGAAAAAACTCCCTACGAGCTATGGAAAGGAAGACCAACAAATGTGAAGCACTTCAGAGTTTTTTGAAGAAAATGCTACATCAAAAGAGAAGATCGAAAAATGGGAAAGTTTGACTTTCATGTGGACAAAGGAGTACTTGTTGGTTACTCAAGTACAAGGAAATTCTACAAGTGTTACAATCTAAGATTGAACAAAGTTGTATAAAACATCAACGTAACAATTGATGAAACAGGCAGACTAGAATCAAAGGAAGATGAAAATGAATCAATGGAACAACTTTTCGAAGAAGAAGCAAAAGATGAAAATGAAGTAGAAGAGGAAGATGAAGAGAATCTGACAGAAGTAGAAGAGAAAGTTCAGTAAGTGCCTCCAAATACACCTAGAAGACGAGTATATAAGAATCATCCTTCATATTAGATTATCGAAAACAAAGATGCAGGAGTTGAGACTAGAAGAAGAATATGTTCACCAGAAAAAACACACCTAGCACTCACATCTATGATTGAACCAACCTATTTTGAAGAGGCCAGCAAGGATGCATTTTGGAACAAGACCATGGATGAAGAATTGGATCAAATAGAGAAAAATGACACTTGGGAATTGGTTCCAAGACCAAAGGATAAGAATGTGATCGACACAAAGTGGGTATAAAGGAATAAATTGAACAAAGATGGGCAGGTTACAAGGAACAAAGCTAGATTGGTATATAAAGGATATGCACAGGTTGAAGGAATCCAATTTGAAGAGACATTTTCCCCAGTTGCCAAAATGGAAGCAATTCGATCGCTTTTAGCTTATGCATGCTTGAAAAATATTAAAGTGTATCAAATGGACATAAAATAAACTTTTTTGAATGGGGAACTTGAAGAAGAAGTCTACATTGAACAACCATAAGGATTTCAATTGCCAGAGAATGCAGACAAAGTGTGCAAATTAAATAAGGCCTTGTATGGTCTAAAACAAGCTCCTAGAGCATGGTACTCTAGATTGGATAAATATATACAACAGGAAGGGTTCAGAAAAGGAAGTGCAGACATCAACCTCTACATCAAGGTAAGTCAAGGTAATATTTTATTAATTTAAGTTTATGTTGATGATATTATTTTTGGTAGTGATGATGACAGGTTAAGCCAGAAATTTGCAAAGAATATGCAGAATGGATTTTAAATGTCATTACTTGGAGAACTATCCTTATTTATGGGAATTCAGATACATCAAAGAAACCAATAAATTTGTATTTCTCAAACCAAGTATATAATAGAAATGTTAAAGAGTTTCGGAATGGAAGATTGCAAACCAGTTGCAAGTTAAGCAAAGATGATGATTCAAAGTCTACAGATCAGAGGCAATATAGGTCAATGATTGGCATCCTATTATATGTGACAACATCCAGACCAAATGTAATTCAGGAAGTTGGATAGGTGGCATGATTTCAAGCAACACCAAAGGAATCACATGTATTAGCAGTGAAGAGAATTTTCAGATATCTCAAAGGAACAAAAGAGTTTGGATTATGGTATCCAAAATGAAAGGATATATCACTTATTTCCTACATAAATGTAGATTGGGAAGGTTGTATTGATGACAGACGAAGCACCTCTGGAGCATCGTTCTACTTGGGTGAGTGTTTAGTATCATGGCTAAGAAATAAACAATCATCAATATATCCATCTACAACCGAGGCAGAGTATATTGCAGCAACAAAATGTTGTACACAGGTTCTTTGGATGAAACAAACTTTGACAGATATACAGGTTGATTATGATGAGCCCATTCCAATCTATTGTGATAATACAAGTGCCATAAATATCTCAAATAACCCAGTGTTGCACTCCAAGATGAAGCACATTCCAATCAAGTATCACTTTCTACAGGAATAGGTTGCAGAAAAGAACATCAGAGTTGAGTATGTGGGCACAAAAGAACAAGTGGAAAACATCTTTACAAAACCACTTCCATGGGAAGCCTTTGAGTATCTTCGCCAGAGAATCAGAGTTATTTCTACTCCAAAATGAATTCTTTTTAATTATTGTATTATATGTCTTAGAAGTACATGAGGAAGCACGGGACAGTTTAGTCAGGGGGAGCAACCCTAGATGGAAATATGCCTTAGAAATTGATGACAAAGGGGGAGAGATTCATCTGATGTAGAAGACAAAGGCATGGTTCCAGGGGGAGAAATGGTCACAGATATGAAGAGGAAAGAGGCATGTTTCTAGGGGGAGCATGAGTGATATGAATTTCAGTATTGCATCAGACTGTTTCCATCAATTCCAAAGGGGGATATTGTTGATTAAGGTTGGTTGTCATTGATGTCAACCCTTGAACAAAGTATGGTAGAGAATTTCGGTAGCACAAAGGTTTGGGTAATGGACCCAAGGTTGTTTCATGTATAATGGTATGATTTTTAATATATTTGAAGGTAATACTATTCTATATGGATAGTACATGTCATTCCATTTTTGGTGGTATGTGTAACGTCACACAACTCCTCACGGATTTAGAGTTATGACCTTACGAAGTTAAAGGACCCTCATATGTTGGCTTGAAGCTCCAAAAGGTCAAATAAGTCAAAGAGATTGCAAAGAAGAAATTATTATTTAAATGATAAACTAAAGTGTCATAGTTAAGAAGGATTATTTAAATAATAAATTGAAGTGACAAAATCAAAGAAGATTATTTAAATGATAAAGTGAGGTGACAAAGTCAAGGAGGAATATTTAAATGATAAAGTAATGGATAAATTTCTAATTATGGAAAATGGTTAACCCTAAAAATGAGGAAAATAGGTTAAGTGACCTATAAATGTGTTAAGTGACCTAGAAATAGGTTAAGTGACCTAGAAATGGGTGAAGTGACCTAGAAATGGGCTAAGTGACCTAGAAGATGGAGAGTATAACTAAGAGGCAAGGCTCTCTCATTTAAACATCACACTTGAGAATATTGAATATATATAGGTTAATGAGGTAAACAATGGATATATAAACCAAATATTAGAGGGAAGGTGAATATAAGAAGGTCGTAATTGAAGGGAGGATAAATTCTTTTGATGATGCTTTCTAAGGTATGTTATTTACAGGTCATCTCACCATTTGAGCAATAACGTTTTCTATAGAATGATTCATACTGTGAAATTGATAGTCCATTAAAGAAACATTTCCAAGTATCTATGGTAAAAAATTAAGCTTTTGGGTCGTTGTATTTTTTGATTTACACTCCGTGGAAAATAGGGTTTGTGGCTAGTCCTGAAACTAGTCTAAAACATGTGTTTCGGGTAAAAACGTCATAACTTCTTAATAATAGATCCAAATTTAGTAAGAACAATTTTTTTGGTTAGAGTATAGTCTATAGTATTCTGTGTAAAATTTTTAGATCGATTCAACAAACATTTCGTGTGGGGCACGCTCTACAAGGTCTCTCTCTAGAATAAGCCAGAATTCACAAGGTATGCCATTTTTGCTATACATCCTTTTCTGAGAAGTTCCAAGTAGTAAAACCTGGAGGAATTGCATAAAACACACTAAAGAACATTTTGTATCATTTTCTGATCTGTATTCATTACAGGTACATAGTTATGATTATTTGAACTTAGGGTTGTTGATTAATCCAAAACTAGTCATGTGAGACTAAAGACAAGTTTGATGAAAATGCTAGTCTCTTGTCGTTAAAGTTGAGGAAGGTTTGAAGGTATGTGATAATATACACAAGGTCTATTATAGACTTAGAAATCATATTTGGATGATGAAATTAATGAGTTCTTTTGGTTAAGGTACATGTTGGGTACATGGCTGAGACAAGTAGTTGATGAGTTGGCACATACATGAGGTGTATAGTTGATGATGTTGGTACATATTGATGAGTCATATTTGATGCATAGTTGACACATCATTGGTAAATACTTGGTACATGGCTGGATGCACTTGTTTATGGTACAAGTTAATTACAGGTTGTTTGGTACAGGTTGGTGCATGGTTGATGCACTTGTTTATGGTACAAGTTGATTACAGGTTGAGGTACATGTTGATGCATGGTTGATGCATGGTTTAGATTTATTGGTACAGTTCTACAATGGTATATCTCACAGTGATAGTGTGAAAGTGTTTCCATCATTCTACTTCTACTTCAGGGTAGTTGGACGGGGCAAGGATAGGTGGTTGTATCCACCTTCCGGTAGTAAACAGAGAACATAGGGGGTTGTACCTCCTTCTAGTTGTAGCTAGAGAATAGGGAAGTTGGAGATTCCTTCAAGTTGTAGGCTGAGAAACAAGGGGGTTGGAGCCTCCTTCCAGTTGCAATTGGAAAACAAAGGAATTTGGTGTTTCCAATGAATGTAATTCTTCAAGACATATAAGAAAAAACATTCCTTGGTTTTCTCCTGCTTTGGATTTCTACCTAAAACACTAGTGTATTGTGTATGTGTATGATTGTTCATTGTTTAATTGCTTATTTACTCTACAGTTATTGGATGATAATGATACATTGATATAACACTTGGATTATATGGTTAAAAAGGATTAAATTTCTCTATTACTGATTCAACCCCCCTCTCAGTAATCCAAAAAAAGGTGTAGGGAAAGGATCATGGAGACATGCATCATTCAACTTTATCAAGTCCACAAAAATCCATATACCTCTTGTCTTCTTGTTATTAATCACCATAGGGCTAATCCACTCAGACTCTTCAACACTTTCAATTATCCCTGCTTCCAACATCTTATACAATTCTTCTTTCAACTTTTGTTTATATATGGGGTTCAACCTATATGGCCACTACTTAATTGACTTAGCCTTAGGTTTCAATGGAATTTCCATCTCTACTAATTCACCTGCAATACATTTTATTTATGAAAACTTTGTTGGAATAAGTCTTGATATTTTCATAATAGTTCTATGACATTTTTGACTATCTCTTTGTTCCATTAATCGCCAATATGTGAAAATTTTGGGTTCTCTTATATTTCAATGTTTACTTTGTGCATATTTAGTGGTTGTGTGTAATATATCGAGTCCAATTTTTGTCCTTCAACTACTTTCTCACCTTCAGACTTGGTATCTGCAAGTTTTATGGGTCTTCCTCCTCTTGTTCTTCTCCAGCGACACTGTAACATTCCAATGCCTCTAATACTGTCACGGGTTTCCTTTTCGCAGTCCACCCTGGGACTGGTTCATCCAATATGAATATTGTGATATTAATCAATTGTAATTATATATCAACTGTAGGTGCCTCATCTTCAAAACTAAAGGTGACTATAAAATTTCAGACCAAATCATCCAAATTCATTGTACTTCTACAAACTTCTAATTCAATGTACCAATTATTTGGGACAGTGTCAAACGTATGTATAAATAAGTGTACCCATTCTTTCTTAGGTACTTTCTTCCATGTCGCAACACACTAATCAACATGTTATGTTGGGTTGGTTAGGATATTATACTTATGTGTAGAAAAGTTTACCTCTATTCCAAATATTACCTATAATATCCTTCTGTATTGTTTCCAGTTCTCTATTTGGTCTTTGTGAACACCCCACCATCTAGATGGATTCGTCTTTAATGCTACATCTAGGGCCAACAACCTTTGTTGCTCAGGTACCTACAACTCAAACTATTTCATAAATGTGTTAATATCGGTTAGTCCAATATACTTAGGGGGGTCATGTACCTCTGATCCAATCTAATGAAGAGACTAGGTAATCTATGTGCACATCCTTATGGATACTTCATTCAACCAGTGTTGCCAATTTTATAGTGCTTCATCAGAATATGATGCGCAAGAGATATAATTGCGCAAAATTATCTCACCATCCTTAGTGTGATCAACATAATCTTCCATCCTTGAGGTCAACTTATACATATTTTCCAGTCCTCGAAACTCAAATCCTCCTGTTGCTGGCTCTACATAATGTTGTCCTTATGTAGGGTCTAATGGCGTTGTAACCTTCAAATCTCCAACTTCGAAAATCATCTGTATTTTCTTAAGTTCAATGATTTATTGGTTTTCATATGCCCATTCAAGCCCTAATATCATGGGATAAGGTTTAATATCACCTTCTATCTCGATGACCTCGAAATATCCAACACTGCACACTCCATCTATGTTAACTTCAACACCTGTCAACCTTCTGATCGAGATGATATTATGTTGATTTGCAAGTCTTAACTGAATCAATGACCACACCATCTTGGGCTTACCCATAGTTTCCCATGTTTGTCTTGGAATTACATTAACATTAGAACCCAAATCTAAAATAATGTTACTCATCTCATATTCCTCGATCCGCGCATTGATCTTGAACTCTCTGTTTCTCCCATTTTTTCACTATAACTCATTCAATTCTTTTTGTGTGATAGGAACTTCTAGTGCACCCTGATCGACTATACTATGCAATTTATTCAAGGCATATTCATCTTTCATTAACTCTAAGAATATTTCCAAAAAATGATTTAATGTACTTACCTTTCCCTCTAGATTATTTGGAATGGATGAATCATAGGATGGTGGAATATAATATACTTGTGCAGATGGTGTTGATGCTCCCACATATGATTTGATCAACTCCTATATCGCATACTTGAATGTCTCTTTCTCTTTTTGTGGATTAAACCATGGAATAGGTTTTGGTACCTTTTAGATCAACTGTTCAGTATGGTATCCAATATATGTCACATCATGGCATGTTCTAGTTCCTCTGTGCGTCACAGTGTTTACATGTGGATGATCAGTGCACAGTTCTTCTGCTATCATCTATGTGTTCTGGTTCTACTACTAATTCTTCTTTGGATTCTGATTTGGATTTGGAACTTGGGCTTGATTTTTGCGCTCCTGCAATTTTTGTATCAAATATGGACAATCTTTTGTCACATGATCCAATCTCTTTCAATACGTACATGTTGTGCATGGGTTTGAAAAATCCCACGCATAGTTCTCTAGCTAGTTACATTTATAATAAGTAGTCGGACCTCTACCACCTTTTCCAAAACCTCCTCATCCTTGACCTATGAATCCACCTCTTCCTTCTTGATTAGGACCTCTAGGTGTATATAGTTGATAGCTCCCATCTGTATTGTCATCCCCTTGTACCCGATATGTGTCTGAAATGCTATCAGAAGTGCACTCCCTCATCAAATCAAATGAGTGAAAAATTCTCTCATCATGTTCTATTGATTTACATAAATTGCAAAATAGGCTCTTAACATTGGTTTGGTACTTCTGCAGTAATGGAAAACTTGTAGGATGATTTCCTCTCATTTTACATATCTCGAAATATTCTCCTCCTCTTGGACCCAGTGGAATTGGAGCCCCTTTGGCCATGTATTTTGCAAAAGTTGGGCATTAATTCTTATGGTAGCCTTCTCTTCAACAATTAGTGCACCAAATTTCCTCATTATTTCCCTTATCCTTTGTTGTTTCCTGTAACTGAAGTTTCAAGGCATCTAATTGCAACTGGAGCTAGGCCATCCATACACTAGTTTCTCTTGTTGGGCATGCTTCCAATTTCATTCGAGTCACCAAAGTTTCTTTCTGTGTCAAGATATTTTGTTGCGTTAGAGGTAACCGTATATGTGTTAGTAGTGTTGCATTGAACCACTCCTGATGTTGTTCATCTGGAATATCAAAATTTAATCATTCTTTTAATAATTTAAACCTTTGGCAAAAATCCCACACAAACACATTGTGCTCTTGTTTGATTTCCTTTAACTCTATGATCCACTACGACTCACAATTTGGTTTCTTGAACTCATCTATCAAGACAGTCCTAATACCCGCTAGCGTGTCATTCTTTCCGACTAGTGTATATGCTTGAAGTTTCATGTACCATGTCAATGTGTGGTCTCTGAATTTTTTCGCTAACTATGTGATATTTTTTTCATCATCCTGGATCTGTCATGCAATCCATAATGTGTCGCAAATGAAATAATGTTTCCATGGGTTGTTTGTCCTATGGAAGACAAGTAATCTCATCTTTTCTCCTACCATTGCATTCTGCAAAATATTCCTCTGTTGTGGTATCTATGTCTGACCACTTTGACCACTCAGGATAGTCTAACTACTACGTTCAACTAATACAATTTCTCATGACAAAATTTCTACTTCATATCTCGATGATGCCCGTAGGGTTGTGGGTTCGAAGCAGATTTTTGCCTAAGAAGGGTTGCTCTGATTCTCTTCTGTCAGACTGAAATGAGGTTCCTTATTTATCTTTCTTGTGCAGGGTTTTCCTCTACTCTAGACTACTATGGATATGTCCCTTTATTCAAACTCACTATGATGTCTCTCTTGCTCAACCACATATTTTTCCCTACGGGGACTGCTAACCCAAAATCTATTTCCACTGCGCATTACTCCAAGATATTCATTCGACACACTATATTCCTCTTTTCTTTTCATCCTCAAATCACCCTTTCTCTATTCATTCTCATCCACACCCTCAGAACATCCTATGGTCAACCCCCAGTTCCCCAATGTGCGTGGATCCCCCTTAACAACTAGGGTAATCAGATTCCAGCTTCATGACATATTTGTCACACAACAAAATTTTAATTGATGTATACAATGATTTTAAATACCCTCCATGTATCCCTTTGAGGAATTCCCTTTCCATAGTACTATAATATTGAGTTACGTCTATTCTGAATTCAGTAGTATACCCTCCCAAAATATTGTCCAACCAGAAACCCACAACAAAGGAAATTGAGTTACTTACAATGTTTACTTGTTGGATTAGTTTAGGTGTATAGTTCCTTGAATTTTCTCTACAAAATGACCTTCCACTTTTCTCAGTTAGCCTCTATAACCACTCTATTAATACCATGGGGAATTTAGAAAAGAAACTTTCATGAAAATTAGTGTAAATGTACCTTTGCAACCATTGTTATGTTTTAAGTCGTGGGTTTCTATTTTGTCTTTTGGAAAATTCACGCAATCCTTCATCTACCCAATCTTTTATTTCCATCTTAGTTGTCCTCCACATCCCACTTAGTTGTAGATCCTAGTCTTGACAACAGAACCATTTTTTGGCGTATATTGGGTAGACCCATGGTTCAACTATTAATAACCAACAAAATCCTTAAACATCGACCCATTCGACATCACCTGAAAGTAGATGAAGTCTCACCCAAGGTGTCTATGGGGACTGCAGGAGATAAGTTTCCGCAGTGCTAAGTGGATTGGAGATCGTTTCTTTAACTTATTCAACTTGCATGGTTTCTACAACACCTGAATAACATATTGAAAAAGTAATTATTCATACAAGATAATTATAGCATTCATTCACCTATGCATTGTTTCCGTACATAGACCCTTATGAGATAGTAAGATTAGTATAATTTTTATGCATCATATTCATCATCATATTTAGTAAACAAAACAATAATCATAATAAACACACCATGCTCAATACATTAGATACACACACACAAGGACACCATGTTTTAACGTGGTTCACCCCAACTTGGGCTATGCCCACAACGACTAGCTTCTATTATTCATTACATATGTCGACTGTGCTATACAAAATGCCTACAACTACAGTTCACCATACTACCCACCTATCCATTTGTTGCAGTGTGCACCTACTGATTATTCATACCTCAGATATAATTGTTTACAACAATAGAGTATCCAAACATAGTCGAAAATATAGACAATGACTTTACACACGAAACACCACACATTGTGCTCGCTTTAACTATCCCACCCTTTTGTATATTTATACAATTTCATTAGGGCTTATCTCATTACAAAATATCCCCAAAATTCCTTAACGGCTTACAATATTACTCCTCAAAATGCACATCTTGGTCCTTTTTCTAATTGTCTTCCACTTTGTGTGTTCTTTTTATCCCTTTTTCCTGTATCCCGCACAGTTGACTTGCAGCACAATCTTCAAGAATTATCCCAAAATTTTCCTTCTCCAACTGGAGAAATGAAAAAAAATACCCCTAAAATATGTACAACTCTACCAAACAACCAATTTTGATTGTTTCTAACCCAAATTTTACAAAAAGGGAAAGTAGTTATATGTGGACATTTCTTAACCCTAATTTCTA
>ML824356.1:41254-57550 GCA_009831015.1 Picea engelmannii | reverse complement strand
AAAGGTCTGTTTTTCAGAGTGGTTTGGAAGTTTTCTTCCAGTTGGACTAGCCAGTGATATGAACCCCCCTAGGGAAGGATGCTGCAGTCTAAGGTTAAACCCTGTAGGATGATGGACTCTGACACCAGGAATCTATCTAGCATAATCACTACCCGATGTGTATTTATCCATTTGTTGTTCCATGTGAACTGGACATTACTGGTTTTGATGTCTACCGTCTCCACTGTGTCAATGAAAGTTGAAAAGTCTTTTGCATTTCTATCCAGTCTCCTGGTGCCTCCTTTTTTCTCCGCAAGTGTCATCATGATGTTGAAGTCCCGGGCCAGGATCTAGTGGAGGTTGTTGGAACGGGATTTTAGGTTTTCTAGGTCTAGGAGCATTCTTCTCTTCTCCTCCAACATCTGGGGACCATACACACTAGTGCATAGAATCACCTCTGTGTTACCTATGGTTTGCATATTAACCGAAAGTGTGTATCTGGTGGCTTCGACTGCTAGTAGATTCATCACTTGTGGGTTCCACAAAGTGAGAATACTGCCTGTCATCTGCTATCCTTCGACAACCAACGTCTTGTACCTGCTCCATTGTTTTTTGTTGATTGTTTACATTCTATCTACAATACATTTTGTCTCTTGGATAAAACATAGGTCCATCTGTTCCTTCCTCGACTATTTTTAAGGATTCTTTGTTTACATGGGTTGTTTAGGCCTCTAATATTCCATGTTATAATCTTGATTTAAACATGTGGGGGGGAGTTGGGAAAGAGCTTCTTGATCTTACCTGAATTTATCAACAGAGATCCTAGTTCCTGTAAGGCTACACTGTTTGATTTCCCGCCTTTCTTCCTTCGCGTCTTCTTGGGTGGGAGCTGTGGTTGTCCCTCGCCTTCTTTGATTCCTAGGTGTCCTATCTCCCCGTGCATGTGCTTGAGCCCTCTGGATTTTGCTTCCTCCCTTAGGAGGAATAGGTATTGGATACAGTCTAGTTTCTCCGTTGGTACATTGTCTACGCCCTGCCTTTTCCATTGCTCCAGTATGTTCGGGAGATCTATTCCTTCCCTTTCCACAATATCTCTGAGGTCAATATCTTCTGTACCTACCTCGCTTGGTTTCATTTCCACATCTCCGTCTGCCTCCTGCATGGGTGTGTTGGCATCTCTGGTTTCTCCATCCATAGGAGTTGCGCTACCCCCCTTCTCCATTTGATTGCTTGGATTGTTTGTGCTCTCATTTGTGGCTTGGTCTTTTTCTTCTTTAGCTTTTGCCTTTTCCTTTCCTCCTTCTTCCCCTTTGTAGTTTTTGTCACACTCTTTCGTTCTAGTCCTGGCTTCCAGATTGCTTCTCGCTGGGGTTTTACTTCGTTTCTTGTTTTCTCTGTTTTTGTGGTTTGGCTTGATAAACCCTTCCTCGTCCTGCTATATTTTGGTGTTTTCCACTTCTTGTTTTTTATTGAGAGGGCATTCTCTGAATAGGTGTCCATGTTCATGGAATCTTCTGCATCTAAATGGGATCTACTCGTAATCAATGCTTTGTGTCCATTCCTCATCCCTGAATTCTAGGCTTATGGCTTCTGGGAGTGCCCCCGAAACATCCATCTCTATGCAGATCCTTGCATAGGAGGTATATCTCCCTTTTAGGGTTGCTTCTGATGTCTTCACACATTTTCAAAATTTGTTCCTGATTGCTTCGAAGGTAGAGGGTAGCCAGTAGTCTAGCGACAAAGAGTAAAGCCACAGCCAGACGGGTACATTCTTGAAGGTTTCTTTCTCTGGGGAGAAAATTTTCTTCCATGGTTGCATGTACAGTCCTGCTGAGGCATGGAAGTACGGTCCCCCCTCAAAGACTTTATCCCTGTCCTCCAAATTCATGAATATTGTTGTGAAGAAGCCTTTCGAGCCCAGGTGGAGTTCCAGTTACCCGCTTGGCTTCCAATGATATTTTATCTAGTTGAGCAACGTTCTTTTTGTGGGCCACAGACCCATAAACTTGCAGATTAGTGCATGCGTCTTCCTCTGGTCCCGAAAGAGTTGTGTTTGTGGGTCTTCCAGTATTACCTTGGGTATCAATGTTGTTTTAGGTTTACACGGGTTGCACCCAGTAACCCAATTGTGAGACCTAGAAGGGTCAAAGTAGCAATGTAAGGAGGACCAACATTTTTGTAAGAAGGAAAAACAAAAGGTTCCCCCGAAGCAGGGGGTGCTCCATTGGTAATTCTGGGAACTGATGCCATTAAACAAAGATCCAACCTAGAGTTTGGTAGGGAAAATAAACAACACACGCTAAAAATCTAGGAAGCAACCAAAAAAACAAAACCTTCTCACAATGAATGCACTAGTTGCTGATGAAATCCAACGTCGCGGGAACAATGTAAGAAGGGGCTGAGATAGAGCGGGTGGAAAAGTTACGTTGACGACCTGCTTAACGAACTTACACCCTGGTGCAAGCTCCCACACATAATCATGGGTATACCCTCCAAGGAGCCTAGGTGAGTTTTCCCAACTTCGATTCCAGGTACCATGAAGACTTTCCCCTCCATAGTCACCTCATTTAAAGACCCTAAAGAGATAGGCTACTAAGGTTACCAACTACAACAATGATGTGTGGGTAAATAGTCGACAATCCGATCCACACACAAAGGCAGGGTATCTAGCCCGAAATCAACTCGAGAGGCTCCCACACATAATTGTGGGTATACCCTCAAGTGACCCCCAATAATATGCGCAATATCTACACTAAGACCAACAAAGCAGGGTGAGTAACTCTGTCGGCCATAATGCGACCTCGTGATTGACCCTTGTGTTAGAAGGGCTTCCTAGGACAAAATGTAGCAAGTGGATTTAAAATCTCCCTATCACAAGATACTATGTTTGTTTGACAGCTTTGGAAAATTATCCTTTCAACCTATTCCAAATCCCTACAGCCTAAGCTAATGTAGGTTTTCTACCAGAAAATGTAAAAATGTCTGATAAATTTTAGTTTAGCGCTTGATTTTTAAGGATGTTGTTTAATCAAGAGGAAAATGGCGTGGACTAAATGATGTTTTGAACGACTCTAAACAATGAAAATAAATGAGAGTGCAAATATTTCACTTCAATGAAAGCTATATTACGAGAAGGAGAAAACATTTATCATTCCCAGATGCGCAATATCTCGAAATGCGAAAAAAACCATGCAATTTCGCTACTTCAAATGCAAGCTAGTTTCACTACCCAAAAGCAAGAATGCATCTATGGTCTTTGTTTGATTCTAATGTATAAATAAATTAAATACAAATCTTTCAATGCTCCACAACTTTCAGTCAGAAGAAAGAGTCATATGCAGATGCAAAAGACACGAAGCAACAAAGGTTTCAAACAAAGCATGCACTCAAAGCAATGAGAACTGAAAGAAAACAAGTAGAAACTTGTTCTAACAAGAACTCAATCAAGGATTCAACAACTGACAAACATTCATTGAGTACAATAAAATGCAGAGAAGAATCCAAGAAAAGACTCGAGAAAGAGAAATCACTCAAACTATCCCGACAAAACAGGCAACTAAAAAGGGCATTTTCACATTTCTGAAAAAGTTTCAAGCTCCAATCAAGACAATAAGGGGTAATAAGCACAAAATATCACCGTAAATAACTTCACAAACCAATCACAAATTCTGGGTAAATACTTCCACAAAACAGGCTGAGAAAATCTGAGCAGAAAAGGGCAAAAATCCTCCAAAAAGGAGATCAGCGCTCCCTGTCTCAAGGGTACAGAGCACTGCAACGCTCCCTAAATCACTGTAGGGGAGTTTTTTTGAGATATCAGTGCTCTGATATGGCCTTGGGGGGGGGGGGCGTTGATCTTCCCAAAACCTAAAAAAAAAGCCAAAAAATGCAAAAAAACTCACCCAGAATGCACACAAATTGGTGAAATTGTTAGTGAAGATGGGAGAAAGGTAATGGATCATAAACAAATAGTAAAAATGATCTAAAAGGTGGGAAATGGGTAGGGACAATCCAATGAAAGACAAATCAATTTCGATCCCCAGTGGAGTCACCAATTTCCGTTGTAGGAAAATTCCCCTGCGGACAGGTGAATTCCCTCTTGGATCTTAGACCCATATGACCAAGACAAAAAAGTACTAAATTTGATCACTAACATTCCTTTAAACATAGATAAACTATTAAATAGAGAAGAGGAAGAGAGTATGAGTACCTTTTTACGACATTTGTCCTCGCTCAGTCCAAGTTGAGCCTTGATCCCCAAGCCTTTCAACAAGTCCCGCAATCCAATAAACCACAAAGACAAAGCATACTTCCTATTCTACCATGATTAGTTTAAATCTAAATTTATCTAAAGAGACAAGTCCATGCCAATGTACACAAACTTGAAGGAAACAAGCCAAACACATATATTAATGATAACTTAAAAGAGATACTTACAAACCATTGATGAAGTTGCATCAGCCTCTCCAAGTCCTCCTCGTCCAACCCTTGCACAAAGCTACCAAATCATATGTTTGATATCCTAAAGTCTCCACCTCTCATGAGATCATAAGTTTGGTATATCTAAACTTCTCCATGCCCCATTCCTCCATGGAAATCCCTCATTATATAGGATTTGGAGGCTTAACCACCATGGAGAGGATCTCTCATCAGATCCACTAAAAAAGGGATCTCTAAGATATCTAGGGATAAAATATTTCTTAAGGATTTTAGGGAGGAAATATCTCTCAATGATTTTAAGGAGGAAATATTTCAACCATCCATGAGATCCTCCACCTTCCTAAAAAATAGGAAACCAAATGTGAGGTGGATTCTCACACTTAATTGATTTATTTTTCATGAATATTAATAATAATTCATGTGCACTTGGTTTTCACACTTAATTAATTTCTTTTTCATGAATATTGATAATAATTCATGTGTACTTGGTATTTTGTCCTTCATGTAATATATCCCTCCTCCAAATTGACTAGGGATTGTGACATAGGTTATTCCATGGTGTCGAGGTGTATGAGACACTTATATGACACTTTACGACACTTAAGGTGAGGTACCTAGGTGTGCAAATTTCATGTGTAACACTTTTCCACCCAACCTAAGCACAACAACTCTTAGAAGGATTTACCACTAGCCAACCCCTAGCTATATCATGATGCTCTGAGAGAGATTCTTCCTTCTGTTCAACAACAACCAGAGATGGAGATCACTCTCCTCTTCCCACAGGAACTTGGCAGATCAATTTTCTCTCCACCAATGATCTAAACACGGGGGGTGATTAGTTTCCAATGATTGGTTGATTTTGTCACTCCTTCAAAAGGGTCAGTTATGAATCATTTTACTTGAGTGATTTTCAATTAAAGGTAAATTTGAAGTCTTATAAGCTTGAATCTAAAGTGAATAAGACCTCCTTAGTTTTTCTTATTTGTTATATGCCATTCTTGCATTTAATATCCTATGTGTGGAAATTCATAGAAAAACAACATAAGAACATAAGACAAATAATGGATATGACACTTCCCTTGATAACGGAGTTCACCTGATGTGGGCTACCTCTCTGGGTCATGCTCCAAAACTTGACTGCTTTATTCTCCTCACTATAATGATGTCTCTCCTTTACAAGTTGTAAGGCCAATGTCCCTTTTCGGTGACGACAGCAAGAGATCAGAATGTGATCAGGAATGTATACAAGCTTCACAAGTTCTCATGCTCATGAGGCATCCATGATGCTGACATGGACATCATTCCCACATACTCAATACATAAAAAGAGGAAGAATAAAAGATGATCCCCATCACTATGGATCCATCAAGTGCCTTAGATATGCTACTCAGATCCAAGCATAAATATGCAGCCCATACAAAGATACCAAAACCATGAGATTTAGAACTGCTTCATTGGCCACTTATCATGCAAGTGCCACAATGTCTCTGTCACATATAACTGATTGGTTTGATGTGGAAGAAGAGAATAAAATAATAGATAGAAGGAATATGTTGATCTTGTTGTAGCCTCTCCATTCTCCTTCAGACCTGTAACACGCATGCTATGCTGCAACATTTAATGACAAAACAACATAATGAAAAACATGCTTACATTGGCTTCTCTAGAACTTATCTTGTTGATCTGAAGCTCTGATACACAAATAGACCTCTCCATTGGATTCACGTCACCAAATTACCTAAAAATGACTGTCAAATCGTCTCCATTGGACACAATTACCTTCAGGCCCTTTTTGGACCTCCTGCCTCGATCCATGTGCAACTTTGTGTCATTAATACTCTGTACTCTGCATCGAAATTCATGTCACCATATAGATTCATATGGGCTGGGTGTGCTCTCCTTCCCCTCGTTTATTGGCAGACCGTGTTCTTAAATTAAATCCCGGGCGGATTTACCAACTCGTCTATTTGGCCCAATGGTTGGAGGATGGTTAAAATAGTGTTATGGTTGGGGAGGTCCCAGGGTCAAACCCGCGGGCCTCCCTTTTTGGCACGTCATTCCACCAAAATACCAAACTTAGTTCTAGCTAGGGCAGACTGCAACCAAGTTTGGCAGACTGTTAGTTGGTGGTTGGACATGGTGGATGTCTGCTAGACTTGGCGGATAGACTTAGCCCATCTATGGCGGGGTTTTGCACCATATTTGGTGAAACCACCGCTAATTTTGGCGGAAAGGGGTTGGTCGTTGGCCAACCCATTTTTAAATTTGAATTTAGGTTTTTTGGCCTGCATTGGGTGTTTGACCACTGCCACATGGTAGCCATCCATTAGCTCACCTGGTATAATCATTCGCCTATGTGTCTCTACCACATGTTGTCCGGTGGATGGTGCGAAGTGTCAATCTGTGAGAGGGAACGTGGTTGGTCTTGGGTGGTGCCACATGGCGTCACCTGGGGTTGCCACGTGTCAAAATTTCACTGGCCCATTTGGCGGCCAAAAGTGCCAAATCAGCATGCCACATGGCACGCTGTCATTGGGCCACGTCAGCATGCTAACATCATGCTGACGTCATTGCGATGCGTCTGTACAGATGCCACCTCAACTGTATGGTTTGCCAAGTCACCTGCCATGTCACCGTACGGTATGCTACGTCACTGTATGGACTGCCACGTGGCACGATCCAACTGGTCCATGGATCAGCTCGAAAACGCCAAATCTGGGTGACACGTGGTAGCCTCTGGTGTTTCCATGTCATCATGTTGACGTTAGTATGCCACGTGTCGCCTTCCTGCTCCTTCCACGTGTGATGTATGAATGTTGACGTCATTTGTATGGATGATGACGTCAGCAGTACAGATGCTGACTCGTCCCTGTTGACTGGGCTAGGTTGACCAAACTTTGACCATGAATATATTTCAATCCATAACTCCATTTGACAAGTCATTTGGGCCATTATAAATCTTTCGACGTGCTCTTCGCAATCATGAAATTTTCACGAAGTTTTGGGGAATTTGAATTTTTCCCTTTCTTTGCCTGCTGAGGCCATTCTGAGTTTCCTAGGACACTTATGAAGTTCTGTGATGTCCCCTAGATCCATCCGGATCACGCCTCCTAATTGAAAGGAGTTTTGGTCCCCATTATAAGTTTCATTTCCATTGGACTTACAATAAGAAACCCATACCCAAACTGCCTCACAAGGCCTGGCAATATCAATATGTGCTAGAAAAGAAGTGATCAACAATTATCACTTTTACATAATACCCTTCTATGGGGTCTGAATCGCAACATGAGATTTAAAAAGATGGCCATTCTCGACCAACTCAAGGATTTTCCCCATTCTTTCAGCCATTATGCCGAACATGTCCTCTTTACCAACTTGTCCTTTCTCTAGTAGTTGGTCTTCTCTTGGTGGTGGATTTCCCTGCAACACTTCCTGACTAGCTATCTCTTTTGTAGGTGTCTGCCTGGTCTTCTTGTTCCTCTTTGGACGTAGATATGGATGTAAGGCCCCGGAAGTGGCCCGATGATGCCCATCTCTGCTACAATGGCTGCAATAATCTTTCTCCTTCAGAGGTGCATTTCCCTTGCTCTTTCATGTATGTGGAAGGCAATCTGTCATCCTCGTCCTTCTCCCAGTTGCCATAACCTTCCTGCACAAGGATTTTCTCTTCCAACACTGGGATACTGCGTGGTTATTCAATCCACAAAAAGTGCATGGTCTTTGATGCCACAAGCTCTATTTTATATGATTAACATGCTTATAATCAAATGGAATTTTAGAGTTTCGAGATTTCTTATACCTCGGTGAGTTTCCTCTGGAGTCAGACTGGCAAGAAGAGTTGGTCTCAACTCTTTCATTATGATGCTCATCCCTCTCTGGAGCTATCTTGAATCCTCGATCATGAGAAACTGTGCTCTCAGCCTGCACTTAATCAATTTCATCTCCTGATGAACTGTTGACTTTTGGAGTCTCTATGACTGTCCTGGGGTCTTCTTCCCGATTGGTTTTGAAGCTTTCTCCAACATCCTTTGGGATGTAGCCTATCCCAACATATCGAGGCCAAACCACTTCCTTGATGTGATCCACAATACCTTGGCCATTGGTTCCAAGGCATCCTCCTTCGTATCCCATTTTTCTCATCAACTTTAAGCCGATGCAAGAAGCATGTTGTTCAAGGATTTCAAAGAATCATCAACATTAATCAAGAAAGAAACTATACATGGTTTATCTACCTCCAGCTCAGACTGGGACTCTTGGTCTGCTTCTTGAGATGTGTCCAGTGGTTCCTGGTGATAAGGATCAGTGGAAGATGCTTCTAGGAATCCTCCTTGGTTTCCGGATGCATGTAGGTCATCTTCATTTGTTTGACAAAGTGTGCATGCATTTTCATTGTCATGCTTGCTCTCATAACTGATGAAGTTGCCATGGTCACAAGATGGTCTTATCACCATCTCATTTGTAGAGCCTTCCCCTGTCTGCATCTTGATGGCTTGCCACTGCTCTTGCAACCTTTGGTTTTCTTCTTCTGCAACATGCAACAATGTCTTCAACCCAACATTCTCTGCTTGAAGCATTTTTTTGAGCTCTTGAAGCTCATCGAACCATGACTGTTTTGGTGATCTTTCCATCCTTAGCTTCAACACCTGCAATCGGTATCAAGCCTACTCTGATACCACATGATCTGAACCCGGGGGGTGATTAGTTTCCAATGATTGGTTGATTTTGTCACTCCTTCAAAAGGGTCAGTTATAGATCGTTTTACTTGAGTGATTTGCAATTAAGGTAAAGTTGAAGTCTTGTAAGTTTGAATCCAAAGTGAATAAAACCTCCTTAGTTTTTCTTATGTGTTATATGTCATGCTTGCATTTAATATCTTGTGTGCAAAATTCATAGAAAAGTAACATAATAACATAAGACACATAATGGATATGACACTTCCCTTGATAATGGAGTTCACCCGAAGTGGGCTACCTCTCAGGGTCATGCTCCAAAACTTGATCGCTTTATTCTCCTCGCTATAATGATGTCTCTCATTTACAAGTTGCAAGGCCAAAGTCCCTTTTTGGTGACGACAGCAAGAGATCGAAATGTGATCAAGAATGTATACAAGCTTCACAATTTCTCATGCTCATGAGGCATCCATGATGCTGACATGGACATCATTCCCACATACTATATACATAAAAAGAGGAAGAATAAAAGATGATCCCCATCACCATGGAGCCATCAAGTGCCTTAGATTTGTTGCTCAGATCCAAGCATAAATATGCATCCCATACAAAGATCCTAAAACCACGAGATTTAGAACTGCTTCATTGGCACTTATCATGCAAATGCCACAATTTCTCTGTCACATATAACTGATTGGTTTGATGTGGAAGAAGATAAGAAAAGAATAGATAGAAGGAATACGTTGATCTTGCTGCCTTGCTATAGCCTCTCCATGCTGCTTTAGACCTGTAACATGCATGCTATGCTGCAACATTTAATGACAAAACAACATAATGAAAAATATGTTTACATTAGTTTCTCTAGAACTTATCTTGTTGATTTGAAGCTTTGCTACAAAACAGACCTCGACATTGGATTCATGTCGTCGAATTACCTAAAAATGACTGTCAAATCGTCTCCATTGGACACAATTACCTTTAGGCCCTTCTGGAACTCCTATATTGATCCACATGTAACTCTGTGTCATTAATAATCTGTACTCTGCATCGAAATTTGTGTCACTATATCGATTCGTATGGGCTGGGTGTGCTCTTCGTCCCCCTGTGCATTGGCAGATTGTGTTCTTAAATTAAATCCCGGGCAGATTTACCAACTCGACCATTTGGCCCAATGGTTGGCGGATGGTTAAAATAGTGTTATGGTTGGGGAGGTCCCGGGGTCAAACCCACAGGCCTCCCTTTATGGCGCGTTGTTCCACCAAAATACCAAGTTTGGTGCTAGCTGGGGTGGACAACAACCAAGTTTGGCGGACTACTAGTTGGTGGCCGAATATGGTGGATGTCTGCTAGACTTGGTGGATAGACTTAGCCCATCTATGGCGGGATTTTCCACCAGATTTGGTGGAACCACCGCTAAGTTTGGAAAAAAGGGGTTGGCAGTTGGCAAACCCATTTTTAAATTTGAATTTCGGTTTTATGGCCCTCATTGGGTGTTTGACCATTTCCACGTGGAAACCCATGACTGGGCCACATGGTAGCTGTCCATTGGCCCATCTGGTACAATCATCCACCTATGTGTCCCTGCCACGTGTCGTCCGGTGGATGCTACCAAGTGTCAATTTATGAGAGGGCCACGTGGCTACTCCTACGTGGTGCCACATGGCGTCACCTGGGGGTGTCATGTGTGTCAAAATTTCATTGGCCCATTTGGCAGCCAAAAGTGCCAAATCAGCATGCCACGTGGCACGCTATCATTCGATCACGTCAACATGCTGACATCACTGCCATGTGTCCATACAGATGCCACCTCAATTGTATGGTCTGCCACATCACTTTCCATGTCACCATACGGTCTTCCACGTCATTGTATGGACTGCCACGTGGAACGATCTGATTGGTCTATGGATCGACCCGGAAATGCCAAATCTGGGTGACACGTGGCAGCCTCTAGTGCTGCTATGTCATCATGTTGACATCAACATGCTATGTTTCGCCTTCCTGCTCCTGCCACATGTGTTATATGGATGATGATGTCATTTGTACATATGATGACATCAGCAGTATGGATGTTGACTCATCCCTGCTGACTGGGCTAGGTTGACCAAACTTTGATCGCAAATATATTTCAATCCATAACTCTGTTTGATGATTCGTTTGTGTCGTTAGAAATCTTGCAATGTGCTCGTCGCGATCATGCAATTTTCATGGAGTTTTGGGAACTTTGAATTTTTCCCTTTCTCTACCTGCTGAGGCCATTATGAGCTTCCTGGGACACTTCTGAAACTTCTGTGATGTCCCCTAGATCCATATGGATCAACCAAGCAAGGGGGTCTGCAATGAGTGCTACCTTAGTCACTCATCTTCTCTGCAACCGCGTTTACCAACTTGGATTGAAAATGCTGCCCAACAATTCCTTTACCCAGAAACCAATTCATTTTTCAGTTCTCTTCCGAACGAGAGAGCTGCACATGCTCTCCCTCTTCATAAATAGTCACTAGACCCATTCCCCTTGCATCCCCTTTTCTACCCACAAATTTTCTACCTTTTCTTTCTCTCCTAAAAAATATTTCGTGGGTCAGGTCAAGAGGTTTTCCAGATGGGTACTCTACCCATTTCCTCATTGACTCTTGAGGAAGACATGCCAACTACCAGTTTGAAAGGTAATTAAATCCTTTGGGTCAGAGGACTGTTCTGGGTATGAACAATTTAAATCCAACAGAGTATTGGCCTGGTAGGGGTCATCTCAACCATTACCGGTTCCCCTCACCATCTCTCTTGTGCATCATGATCTACTTTGGGAACCCCTTTAGTAGTTATGCAACACTTTCCATTTTATTTAGTAACAAAAATATATACATTACCTTCTATAATAAAATATTCATTATTTCCAACATCCACACATAATCATTTTTCCCATAGTCTTTTAGTAGGCTATAGTTATATTTAGAGACTGGGGGAAACATGGGTATTACACACTGACTGACTCGAAAGAATATATACTCATTCTAGTTGAACCTAAATGTTTAATGGAATGCCATGACATAGATTTATTGTGATTGTTTAAGAAAATAAGGAGCACTTTAACGAAGGACGAGGGCTTATCATCCAAGATCTAGATTAGATAATCAATCAGTTTATCATATAAGATCTAGACTAGATAAAAAATATAGTTGGTGTAACATACCCAGCCACCCACAGGCTGGGTACGCTACCTGCAAGCCCACCCTTGAACTTCTTTCTCATGCTGATACCTTCTTTATTTATTAAGGATGCATAATACAACATAATTAACGACATGCACAGTAATATCCAACAAGCATGCATATTCTAAAGATTCAGTTAACAATAAATAATTACACAACAAAATACATTCATACACAGATAATAATAATAACAACAGAGAGCACTTATATTTATATAAGGCGACACCAACTGGCTGCAAACCAAGGACGTTCCACCCAACCGTAAACACCACTTCTCCAAATCTAAACAATAGTGTCACCCCCGAGTCAGGGCTATGAATCCACAAGGAAAGTTCTAGAGTGTAATTGGGTTCCCAAACCAGTGAGCTCTCAATCTCTCATAGGTTTCCCAGCACCCACAACAATCCAAGTACCCAATTCTATTCTACCCAGCCTGTGCCACCCGAGAGAATGAACCTCCACCCTTCTCTGCCATGCAATCCCTTAGGCAGTCCTTCTCCTTCCTGCCAGGGCTTCTAGCACAACTGGTCCAAAATCTCAATGCTGGAACTCTCAGGACTCGCAGTTGTGAGAAAAATAGGGTACATGCCAACGCATTTCAGACATGCAGGCCCTAGGTCATGGCTGGATCATACCAATGACCACTACAACCAGCTATCCCATGGATGAGTTCTTCAATAGCTCTATTTCCTTTGACAAGCCAAGACACAGGATGATGAGGGATCAACGGACGAGTCAGGGGGTGCAAGGGAGTGCGTGCATGGGAGTGTGTGAGGGAAGAATGAGTGAGTGAACGGGGAAAACAATGAACAAGTCATTAGTCCAACCCCCCCATCAGACCAGAGGTGGGTTTAAGTAATCTCATGGGGAAACAAGAACCTCTTGGCCTTCAACAAGAAGTTCACGTAACCGAACCCCTCCCTTAGACAAAGAAAAAACGGTAATTAAGATATAGGAATAAACACTTAGTCCCTCAAGCTCCCTCTCTTGTGGAATCATAGCCCCCTATAAATCTATTCCTTGTCTATCTAGCAGCCAATGATGTGTTTATTATTATTAATGATCAAAACATTACATTTCTTGGGCATATTGGCCCTTTAATAATTGTTTGGGCACTCAAGTCTCTCAGCATTGTAATCATACATTATTTAAAATGGGGGTTCGAAACTTGGGATGTTACATCCCGTCCCCCTTATTTTGGCACTGTCCTCAGTGCATATACAAAATAGAGATCAAAATCTCATATTTATTCAAAAAGCTTCATTTACTCTGCCCGCCTGGCATCGTCATGCTCGCAGGTAGTATCTTTAGGACCGTAGCAGTTCCACTGAACTTTTACCAGTTCTATAACTCGATTATGGAGCATTTTGAATTTTTTGTCCAATACCCGCATCGGCTGAACTTGAAAGTCCCCCTCCATCTCTACTTGAATCAGATGCCAATCAATAACATGGTTAGGACCATGTACATATTTCTTTAGTAAAGATACATGAAATACATTATGCACATTCATGGAAGCAGGCAATGCAAGCATTTATGCAATTGGCCCTAGTCTGTCCAATATTTCAAATGGACCACATAATCTGTCTGCCAGCTTTGTACAACTACCCAATTTCAAAGAGCTTTTCTTGGGCCTCACTTTCAAAAGTACATGCTCCCCTACTTTAAATTCTCTAACTATCATGTTCTTGTCTGCATAAACTTTCTGTTTGTCCTGAGCTGCCTTTAAATTCTCCTTGATCTTGACCACTTGGTCTTCCATGTCCTTGAGCAACTCCGGCCCAAGTACCACTCTATGTGTTGGGTTGTCCCAGCTTACTGGAGTATTGCATTTCCTACATACAAGGCTTCAAATGGGATATTCTCAAGGAAACTTGATACCCATTGTTATATGAAAACTCAACCAAGTGTAAGTAATCTTCCCACTTAGATGGCTTATCCATCACATACATTCTCAGCATGTCCTCAATTATTCGATTGACTCTATCTGTTTGCCCATCTGTCTGGGGATGATATGTTGTGCTAAAGTTTAGATTTGTGCCAAATCCTTTAAACAATCCCTTCCAGAAATTGGAGGTAAACTTGGTATCCCTGTCCAAGACAATTGTTCTAGGTATCCCATGTAACCTAGCAATTTCCTTCATGAAAATTTCTACAATATTAGTTGTTGTATGCGTTGTCTTCACAGGCACAAAATGAGCAACCTTTGTTAACTTGTCAACCACTACCGTGATTGAATCATGTTGCTTATTCGTTCTAGGTAATCCCGTGATGAAATCCATGGTGATCACTTCCCATTTATTTTCTAGAATTGGCAATGGTTGCAGCAAACCCGCTGGGTGCCTATGCTCAGCCTTCATTTTCTGACAATCCATACATCGAACGATGTAATCAACAACATCCTTCTTCATTCCCAGCCAAAAGAACTGGCTTCTTACTGCTGTAATTGTTTTCTGGTAACATGGATGCCCATCATAAGGAACATCATGAATTTCCTTCAGTACCAAATTCCTCAGTTCTCCAGGACTAGGAACATAGATCCTATTTTTATGCATGAGTAATCAATCTTCCTTTATCTCATACTCCATTTTCTGTTGTACATCTCCCTACTATAAGTTTTCCTTTACTTGTAGGTAATGTTGATCTGTAACAAGACCATCTAAAATTCTTCTCTTCAAGTCTAACTGATGCATACTAACAGCAGTAGCATGCATGAGATGCACTCTCCTACTAAGTGCATTGACAACTTTATTCTCCTTCCCCTTGATATGCTTGATATCGAAGTCATACTCACTTAAAAATTCCATCCATCTGGTTTGTCTAGCATTAAAGGTTGGTTGTTCAAAAAGATACTCTAGGCCAATGTGGTCTGTCCTTAATTCGAATTTCTTCCCCATGAGATAATGCCTCCACATCCTCAAGGCGTGGACAATGACAACAAGCTCCAAGTCATGCGTGGTATAGTTACTCTCATGTTCCTTAAGATTTCTGGACTCATATCCAATGACATGTCCATTTTGAGTGAGGACTCCCCCAAGTCCTTCCTTACAAGCATCTGTACATACCACATAACTTTCATTTGGGTCAGCAATATTCAATGCAGGTGCATTGGCAAGTAATTCCTTTAACAGATTAAAATTCTTTTCACACTGAAGTGTCCATTAAAATTTAGTTCCCTTCTTTTGCAAATAAGTGATGGGATGAACAATCTTAGAGAATCGTACTATGAACCTTCTGTAGTAGCCAGCTAATCCCATAAAATATATGACGTCTGACACATTTCTAGGTGTTGGCCATCCTCTAATGGCTTCAATCTTCTCTGGATCTACTGCTATGCCTTGCTCTGAAATAATGTGTCGCAAGTAATGGATCTGCTTTTGATAAAAATAACACTTACTCAACTTGGCATACAACTGATGTTCTCTCAGTACTTGCAACACCAGTCTTAAGTGATGTTCATGCTCCTCTTCAGATTATAATAGATAAGTATGTCATCCAAGAGTACTTTAACAAACTTGTCTAGATAATTTCTGAATATGCCATTCATTAAGCACATGAATACAATTGGTGCATTGGTTAGTCCAAAAGGCACCACTACAAATTCATAATGACCATACCTAGTCCTAAAGGTTGTTTTATGAATGTCTTCTTCCTTGATTCTTACCTGATAGTATCCTACCCTCAGGTCAATCTTTTAAAATATCTTTGCTCCTCTTAGTTGATCAAAGAGGTCATCAATTTGGGGTAACGTATACTTGTTCTTTATAGTGTACTTGTTTAGCTGTCGGAAGTCAATACACAACCTCAAGGTTCCATCCTTCTTTTTGACAAAAAGTACTGGTGCTCCCCAAGGTGAAAAACTGGGACGTATGTACCCTTTCTTCAACAACTCCTCCAACTTCATTTTTAATTCTTTTAGCTCTTTTAGGTGACGTCATCATGCCCCATCACTTCAGCTCTTCGGGCTTCGGGAGTTTTCAAACTAGCACACTTCCAATTCTCCC
>ML824355.1:116304-134603 GCA_009831015.1 Picea engelmannii | reverse complement strand
GTCTGTCTCGGTTGACTCATGAACTGACTAAGTACATTCACTACATAGCATATATCAGGTTTGGTGTTAACCAGATACATCAATGATCCAATCAACTGTTTGTATAAATGTGGATCAATCTCGCCTGAATCAATAGAAGCCTCATTCATAGATCTATCACCATCGGTGTAGGCATGGATTTGCAGTCTGTCATACCGAATTTCTTCAATATCTCCACTGTATATTTTCCTTGACTCAGGAAAATCTCATCAGTCCTCTGCCATACTTCTAGTCTCAAGAAGTAGTGCATCATACCCAGATCCTTCATCTCGAATTCATAAGTCAATTCTCGCTTGCATTCAACAATAAGTCTTTCTGAACCTGTGAGGAATAATTCAACAACTTATAGGACCAAGATTAGGCACTCGTCACCAACAATGTGATAATATAGGTTTGGATCAACAACTCTCACTGAAGCCCAAACTCATTGGGAATTCATCCATCTTCTCGTACCAAGCACAAGGTGCCTACTTTAGTCCATACAAGGCTTTCTTCAACCTGCACACATGAGATTTCTTGTCATGTATCACAAATCCCTCTGGCTGCTCGATGTAAACTTCTTCCTCAATCCCACCATTGAGAAAGGTTGTCTTTACATCCATCTGATGTAGTTTCCAACCCATAGATGCAGCTAGTGCAATGATAGTACGAATGGAAGTGTATCGGGCTACTGGAGCAAATGTCTCCTCATAATCAATTCCCTCCACCTGTGAGAATCCTCTAGCTACAAATCTTGCTTTGTACTTCTCAACACTTCCATCAACTGCATGCTTGATCTTATAGATCCACTTGGAAGTCACTACAGAGTTCCCTTCTGGTCTCAGAACGATATCCCACACATCATTCTTCATGATGGACTGATACTCTTCTGTCATGGCATCTTGCCATACCTGCTGATATGCTGCTTCTCCATGATAAGAAGGCTTAGTATCAATGATGTGGCTCATGGTTGAAACATAGCTCAAAAATCTCCGTGGTCTCTTACTCTCTCGGAATGTGCCTCGAGGAGCTGCATGTCCCTTTGCCTCCTGCAGAGTTTGTCGAGCCCAGACATGCCTTATATGGCCTACTGCAATGTCTCTGGGAACATCAACTGGAGCAACTGGATCAATTGGATCAGCTGGATCAACTGGATCAATGGCTGTCTCCCTCTGAACTGCTGAAGGGGAGAAGGTATTGTCTCTTCCTTCTTCTCAAATAGTTTGACTCTCTCTGAGTCAAGTGACTCCCTCTGAAGTCGGAAGGATGAACATCTTCCTTTTCCTGTGTTGCTAACCTTGAGACATCTCATGTCTTCTTAGGTCCTCTATTGACTCTACAGTACTTTGTTGGCCTCCTGTACTAGGATAATAACCAAGATGGCCTCCCGTAGGAATAACAACCAAAATGGCCTCTTGTACTAGGATAATAATCAACCAAGAAAATTTGGACTCTCGTACCAGGGATAATGGTCCAAGTCACGAGGGCTCCCATACGTGGGATAATACCCTTCATTATAAAAAATGCAAGCAACTACAGGGTAATGATGAAATCAAATAAGGAATGTAGTACAAAACTTACCTTAGTCTACAGTCAATTCAAGCTTGCTTTTGGTCCTCTTGAGAAAGCTCAGAAGAAGAAAGTCTCATCTTTCATGTCTTCATCTCTCTGAGGTGGGTCTGGATCAATGTCAACAGTGGAGGCATGTTGTCTTCCTCTCTTCCTGGTAGGACAATTTCTCGCAAAGTGTCCATACTTGTCACATCTGAAACACTGGATCTTTAATTTCTCTTTTCTATGATCATACCCTGAAGCTGATGAAGTCTTCTTGCCTTTGAATGCTTGACTGAAGCTTCTTCTATTTCTTCCTCCTTTCTTTGTATGAAAGGCAAGAGCACGATTGTCATCACGAGGGGAGTCTTCCACTCCTCTAGCTATAAGTTTGATTTCTTCCTGGGTACAGTCTGTCCATAAACGATCAAAAGTAGGTAGTTCTGCTCTACCATTGATACTTTGAAGAAATGGTTCCCAATCTCTTGGAAGAGCATTGAGAGTGGTCAAGACAAGTTCTCTGTCTGATATGATTTCTCCAATGGCACCTAGCTGATCTCTGATCTCTGAAATCTTCATGAAGAAGGTAGCAACGGTGTCAACTTTTGTCATCTTGATATTTTGAAGCTGGCCCTTTAATGTAAGAGCTCTGAGGGTGTTGTTACTCCCAAACATATTCTTCAATGCTTCATACACCTCACGAGCTGTCTTCAGGTTGGCAATACGAGGTAGGAGATGATCTCTCACTGAATAGATGATTATCTTCCTTGCCTTGATGTCATCTTCCTTCCATTTTTCTTTCTCTTCATCGATCGCTGTCTCTGGTAAAGCCTTTTGTATCACACTCAATAGGTCATCCTCTTCCAGGGTGATCTGTGGTCTTGACTTCCAAGAACTGAAGTTGCTTGATCCATCAAGCCTATCTTCCACCAAGGTTCTGTTCCTCATGGTTTGCAGATTCTTCCACAAACCCTTAGCAACTAGGCTAGGAAACCTAACGGCTAGGCTAGGCTAGCAACCTTAGGTTTCGTTGGACTTATGATTGCCAACAATAAGCCTTGAAGGTCAGAAGAACACTGGTGAGCTGAAAAATTCCTTCAATGAGCTGCAAAAACCCTAAAAACAAAATTTCTCCAGAAAATTGTGAAACCCTAGAAACCCTAGGGCCAAAAATCCTAAATTTTCGGAAATGCAATCTAAGAGTTGCTGGAGGTGCGCCGAAGGAGGCCGTACACTCCTATGCCATTTTTAGTCCCAACGTTTCAGTGGAAGGTGCTGAAACAACCAAACAAGAGAGGGCATACCTTTTTCTGGAAACCCTAGGAGGGTCGTACGGCTCTGCAGAAGAGAGGACGACTTACTTGAAGGCTTGTGCAATAGCTTCTTCAAGACCTATGCTCTGATACCATGTTGAATTTTCACTATGCTAGGCTCAAGCATGAGGCTTATTTCATTTAGCATGTACTTGAACCATAAACAAATGCAGCTACACCATACACAAGTGCTGCAATAACCAAGATCAAAAGAAGAATTACCATGCACAAGAACACAAGAAATATCCTGGGAAACTCTGCTACTCAAGGGAAGAAAACCCAACAATCCTTTGCTATATTCTCAAGAGAAGATCCCCCAACCATAGGACCCTAATGCACACAAGAGGGTGCTCTACAACCTTGAAACTAGCGCCCAAGAGAGGTGTGCACTTCAGCCTTAAATGCACTTGCTGAAATTTAGAAATGTCAAGTGTGAGTGTGTTTCCTCAATGGGGAAATCACCTTTATTTATACAAGACCAGACACAACAATAGGTGTGTCTATTGGCACAACAAGGCTGACCTCAATAACTCATAAATATAATTAATTATAACAATAAACCTTAATTATCTTTCACATATGGTGGGGCCGACTTGTACCCTTTACATCACAATTAGGGTTACAAGTAAATCTTACACTTAGACAATATAGCAAGGGATCCACACGTCCACTAGTGCTCAACCACTAGGGACACGTCCACCTGTGCTCAGCCACAGGGACATCATACTTAACAGATCTCTGTCTCAACTGAGTCCACATGAGAATCATCTAGAGTACTATCTCAAGCCTGAATCAACTGAGTCCACAGGAGTACAAAGGCAAGAGACCACATCGACTCAACTCTCACATAGAGGAGAATGATACACCCATCGCATGGACACACCCAACACTGGGGGACGACTCAACTCTCACACAGAGGAGAACGATGCACCCCATCACATGGGCATACTCAACACTGGGCTCTCTCATAGGTCGACTCAACTCAGTCACAGAGGAGAACGTATCCTGGAGAATGTCACCCGACGCTGCAATCATCAACACCAACAAGCTGTATAGGCCCTCATACCCGACACCAAGCATCACTGCTGTGTCAGCATTTGCTCCCACAGGATATAAAAACACATGTCCACCGTAGAAGACAACTCCAAATCCACTCTCATCCAAAGTTGACACCGAGAGGAAATTAACAGTGAACTCTGGAATATACAATACCTCGTCAACCTCCAGAAAACCTCCCGACTCTAGTTGGAATCTCACCCTTCCAACCCCCTTTACTGCAAGTTGTGGGCCGGCTCCACAATTCACTTTGCAGTCCGAGTCTATCTCTGTAAGATCGAGGAAAAATGACCTTAACCCAGTCATGTGTCGAGAAGCTCCACTGTCCACAAACCACGACTCAATGTCCTTGAACACTAGGCACCCACTGCCAACGGGACCAGTCATGAGAGAGAACTCCCTCTCATATCTCTCAGCAAACTCTGCAATCTCTGGTGATGCTGACACCTCTGGTTCCGACTTCTTCTTCTTCTTGTTTGGACACTGACTAGCGTAGTGGCTAGTCTTGTGACATGCAAATCATCTCACCTTGCTCATGTCCTTCTTCTCATTGCTCTTTACCACAAGAGCAACGTTCTTGTCGTTTGCACCATCCATTGCCTTTACTTGAGACCCCTCCCGGGTCTCCTCCTGCGTAAAATCATCCCAAAATCTGCTCCAGTCAGGGAGCTTCTCTTTCCCCACCACACACTTCACGAAAACCTCCCACTCCTTGGTGAAACCTTTGAGGGCTATCCGCACCAACTCTGAGTCAGGGATAACTTCTACAACAACTGCCAATTTGTCCTTCACTTGTGCAACCCGGGTGAGGTAGGTGGCCACACTCTCTCCTTTGGCCATCCTATCACTATGGAGCTTGTCCCGGAGAGCATTTTCTGGTTCCCGTTCTTTGCCTCATACAAACTTTTCAGTGCATCCCACATTTCTTTGGCCATCTTCTTCTTAGCCAAGTGTGGAATAAGGTGGTCTTTGACCCCATCCAAAATGATTCTCTGAGTCTTGGCTTCCTTCACTTCATGAACATCAAGAGCTATGGGATCTGAAGCAGGTACATGCACGATGGTGTTTGCAAAAGACCATAATTTGTTCTCCTTGAGAACATTGCTGATTCTAACTGTCCAGTGCATGTAGTTGGAGATCCCCTGCAACCTATCCTCAAACCTGATGCTGGAAGTCATCTTTGTCCACCCGACAAAGAGTCTCTCCTCCCTTCTTCAAGCAAATGCCCCGGCAAATCACTTGCTGTCTCAAGTGCCAAAGCTGCCCACTGAACTTCGGAGCACCTGCTCTGATACCATGTTAAAATTAGTTCAGAAACTCACTATATTATACTCAGATTTCAGTCTTCAATTAAGTCTCAACAGTCAAGCATGAAAACCCAATACTAACTATATTTAATGAGCAGAAACACTGAATAATATAGATATGGAACTAAATCAGCAGCGGAATCATTCACAAACAGTAGACAAAATACACTTTTGGCACCATAAAAAATCTGGGCAAAACCCCAAGAAGAATAACACAGGAAAATAGTGACAAATTAAGGAGATTTCTTATTAAGCTCTAGAGAAAGATACTGAGATAACAACAGCCATTTACAGCAAGAATATAACATAACTCAACTCAGAAAATGTGCCTCTTCTACAGTTAGAAAACTATGCCAAAGAATCTAGAAATCCGTGACAAGTCTCTCCCTATGAAACTGCATCAAATTTCTGTTCAATGATGAACTGTACGGCCTGTACTTCAGCATTAACTTTCTTGAACAGTGTGCACGATTTTCTGTACCAACAGTAAAAAAAATACAGATTCTAAACCAAGATTTTGTTTTGAAATCAGAGCCACGATTTCAGTGCATACCTCAACTGTACAGTCTAGCAAATCCGTACAGTACAGACTTCTTTAGCTGCTGTACGGTCCTGTTCAATATCAGCTGCAAGTGTCTTGGGATGCATGCCCACTTCCTCTCCTGAAAGATGTGTTTCCCTTGCCTGCTGTCCTTCTCCTTTCTCCACGCTCAAAGATCTCTTGGGATGTGTGACCCTTCACCTCCCACTCCTCTCTCCTCAAAGTGTGTGCCCTCCTTCTCCACTAATGCTGTCTTTATGCATTTCCGAAATGTAACAGCCCTAACCCTTGGTCTTCCAATGAGATTGATGGTCAAGATTAGATCTTGCCTTCATGAGATCAACGGTCATGACTTAATCATCCGCTGAGGTCACTTAAGTCACTAAAGTGACCCATAACATCATAAAGTCACTGTTACAGTAAAAAATTAATAGACCCAACTTTATAAAATCAGTTTATAAAGTTACTTTATAAAAACTCATTATAAAGTCACTAGGGAGAAAGTGTGCTCGATCACTTCCGCATGCTGAGCTCCACCAATGCAGAAGTACCTCCGAGCTACCAAATTCTAACAACTTTGACCAAGGCATCCAATCCCAACTCTGGACATCGAGGACGCCTTTGTAAGTGTTGATGCCTCTCAAAAAATCTCAAGGCGAAGAACAAGGCTATCCTAGTTAGCATTTTTCCTTTATGTAGAGAACAAGAGATCATTGGAGGGAATGGTCATTGAAGGACAATTTAGATTAGGTTGGCCCTTCTAGCTGAAATGGAGTTTCATTGCCTCTAAGGCTTGCTAGATGCTTTGAGCAACAAAAGTGCGTTTCATCTTTACACTGGTTAGAGCGACAATAAGAGTTTGCAAATTAAGACCCACCCATGATTTTTTTGCCTAGAGGCACTCATAAAAGGATGCAATTTCTTAGGAATACCTTCCAAGCTTCATTGCCTTCCAATGCTTCTTTGACCCATTTGGCGTAAAGCGCCCGGGCTTGGGTATGTACTTGATGATACCCCTTCTTAATCCTTGGGAGTGCAACATAAATTCTAGTTGATTGGCTACACCATTGCTAGTGATATAGGACGTTATTATTTCATCCACCATATCTTGTGTTTACTTTCATGTCCATATGCAATTATAAAATCTTATATGGTATTAGAGCTCAGTTCTAGGTCATTTGGGAAATGCAGTAGGGTGTTTGAATCGAAGACACACATGTTTGGGAAAATCAAAGGCAATAAATGTGCCCCTTGATAAATTAGTTTGGTCATGCTTTCTGACTTGTAAGTAGGTCAAATTAGGTTGCATGTCAAGTTGCAAAGAATCTGTGAGGAAAGGCAAGTAAATATTTTGTGTGGTTTGGGGTAATCAGATTCAAAATCCTTCATAGTTGGCTTGGAGTAATCTTGATGAAAACTTGTGTCAATAGATTCAAGGTGTTCGACGATTTGATAGTTGTATTGGAGCTCTTGCTTGAAGGTGCTATTGGATGAGCAACAACAAGCTTTAGTGTTGATATCTTATGAATTTACTATTTAGTGACTGTTATCGCACAATTTGTACTTGCCCAAAGCCAAAGGCAAGTGGATACTGAATTGGCGTAACAAGGAGAATGACCTATCACTGTTACCTTAATAGGACACCTCTTTCTATTTAGGAGTATGTCACAGTACCTCAGGGGAGACGTCCCCAATGACTTGAGGGTTTGATAAGGCTAAGGTAAAGCTATAAGAAAGTCCCACCCCTCTCACAGGTCACTCAGATCAAAAGTGTTAGAGTTTTATTGAGATGCAGCAAAAGATAAATTAAGTGTACCTGCCCAGAACAAGACAACAAGTAGAAAATAAATGCAATTTGCAAGTACCATATGGTGTCAATGCTTCATAAAACCATAAACTTCTGAAAGATAAACAAGCTGATATAGAACTGAAGTAATGTGAATATTTATAACAACAATGAATATTTAGCAACAACCACGACAATTATGCCTCAACAATGCTTAAAAATGACAAGAAATAATAGCCTTAAGTTAACAAAATGATAATAGTTGTCAGAAGTAATTATGGCAATGTCTAATCAGCTTTTAGGATGAATTTGCTGCTGTTATAGATGGCTGTAGCAGTCTTTTGTAACAACAACAAATTAGTTAGTGAGTTAGTCTAGCTTAAAGTTAGTAGAAGTTAGTAGAAGTCTTAGGGAAGATAGTTTAAGAGTTGTTTGGTCAATCAATCACTTGTGAGGAGTGGACTAGTGCCTTTTAGGGTAATGGAGTCAAGGTTAGCAGCGACAACTCTTAGAGGAAAACAACAATGATAATAAATAACCTAAAGGGAGGGATGAGATATTTGAGGTGTTAGTAACCTAAGGCCTCAATGTCTATACCCTAGAAGGAAAGATTGCTAGAAAGTAAGTAACCTTAGGCCCTAGTGATTTCCTTCTTCCTTAGATTAAATTTGAAGTAAAATGTATAAAGCAAATCAAGTGATGATACTAGAATGCTACAAAGGTAGGGCTCTAGTGTATACTTCAAAAGAAGTGTTTTCTAGCAATTTCAAGTAGGTGGAAAATTCTAAGGAAAATGATAGTAACATATGCTTCTCCCCTAGGGTTTCAAACTAGCAATTTCATAATCTTTGATATGAACAAGCAAATTTACCATAACCATTCAAAAATAAATGAAGAATTGCAGATGTACTTACTTCATCAAGAATAATCTAGCAACAAACCCTAGTTGAAGACTTTCCTCCATGAAAAAATGCCAAAATAAACCAAGAATAGCCTCTCCAAGAAGTTGCGCACCCCTTAATTTCAGCCAAATACCCTTAAAGGGGGCCGAATTTCAGACCTCACACTTGTGTGAGTGAAAGATGATAAAAAAATGAGAGTTTTATCTCTCTATTTATACAATATCAATGACCTTTAATTAAAATTTAGGTCAGAAAAGGCCGACATGGCCAAATTACATAAAGAATTCAGTTTTTACATAAATTCAAAGAATTAAACCTTAAAATGTGTAATAGAGGTGACGTCATGCCCTCCTAGGGTAACGTTGGGCCTCATAAGTGGGACGTTAGGCCCCATGAGCAAAATGTTAGGCCTTCCAAGGCCTCCGGATGATGCCACACGTGCCACCTAGCACACAACTGCCTCCATCATGTCCATCTAACGCTGGGTGACGTCTAGGGTCACAAGGGTGACGTCATGGGCCTCCCAAGGCCAACGTTCAGGGGGGAGAGCAAGATCCCCCTAGGTCCAGGCCTGCCAAAGTGTCTCAGGTGGAACGCCCTTCTTTTTCTCTGGTGCAAGCCCTTGGTGTATCTCTGCCCCTGGCTGGGGTCACAACATCCATCTGGTGGGATTTTAGCCCCATGGAGGTCTGAGCTAATCATCTCCCCATATGTACTTGTCCACCGGGCATGGTCCTGCAACAATAAGAAGTACGCCCTCCATGGGCTCATAAGTCACAGGGATCATAACAATGTCAATCACGTCTAATATTCAAATTACCCAAACATGTGCATCAAACCCCCCTTTACCCAGACAAATGCTCAAAGACGTTATGCAAATTAACAAGCCAGGTTTGGAGAGGGTCTCAGAATGTTCTATTGGGCTAATCCTCCTCAAGTTTGGGGTGTTTCCCAGGCGAAGACCAATCTAGGTCATGTAGGTGTATGAAATGGTGTAGGGAATGTTTGGGCAAGGGGTGCAGTGATAATAGGGAAATGTAGGTCTTACCTGTGGGTGCCTCTGTAGAAGGCGAGCTGCACCTTGTCATGGATGCCATTTTTTCCTAGCCCATTCAATGCCTTTTATTCTTTGTCTTATTGCTTTTTCTTTTCAAGAGAATAGCTCGGGGACACTGTCTTGGCGTGGTGACCAGTGGTGACAACGTTAACCCACAATTACTTCACGAAAATATGAAGGCTGGCTCGTGATGAGACCCCATTTCTCTTGGCTATGCCACCAAGAGCCACTACCCTGGTTTGGTGATCAGATGGATTGTAGTGTCATACCACTACATGCCCATGGACCTAATAGGTCGGCTCATGATGAGACCTCCTATCCACCAACTAGATCTTGAGTTTTTTATTTTATTTTACGGGTTCCCTTTTCTTGCTGAGAAGCCATTTATTGCTTTCTCGGGAATCCCTGGGCGAAGCATCTCAAGGTTTCATTTTGGCTTTTAACTTTTGCCAACTACTTTTACCCTCTGGGCCTTTAGCCCCTTCTTCCCACAAGGCAAGGTACAACCTTTACTAGCTTGGAAAAACCCAATGCCCGAACCAAAGTAGGGGAAGGATGAGAGGGACAATGATGAAAAGTGGTAAGTATGGAAGGAATGGACGATGACCTTTCATAGACCCACCTAGTGGCAACTCATCCCTAAGGGAACCAACTTACTAGGGCACTTTGTCATCTCCCTAGGTATGGACAAGTTAAAGAGCATAATTTCAATTTTCTAAACAAACGTCATGAAACAAAAGAGAGTTCAGTGCACATATTCAAATGCTTCGAAAATTAGAGTGACACATACCATGATACCCGGACTCATTACCTCATGGAGCAAGACCCATTGCTACTTAAGAATCAAGTTGATGGAATGGATGTTGCTGCTGCTGATGGATAGGACGCATTGATGAAAAGATGGGCCCTCCGGGGCCAAGCTCAAGTCACATGACTCTCGATACTCCATGCCTAGGACCTGTGGGCCTCGAGACATAATCTCCTTGGTTATCCCTAGGATAGGGGATAAGAGTGACCATGTTTGTATTCTCCATTGTCAAAAATGGTTGAACCAAACCAGAATCGGTGATTTAGATTGGTTCCTTATTGTACTGGTGGGTTTGTGTACAAAACATATCAAAACTGGTCAAACTATATGATTATGTACAATGTTGGTTGGTTCTCAAGAAACAAAAAAAAAAATTCAACAAATCGATTTTTTGTTTAACCTTTACTGTTAAATTCTTCAAGTTGAATAACTACATAGAGAGTTGTGGAGCAAGTTGAATAACTGCATAGAGAGTTGTGGAACAAGTGTGCCCAAACTTGTGGAACAAGCATGCTAAAAGTTGCGGTAAGGCATGAAACTTATGGTAGTACGAGTCACAAATAGATGGGAATCATAAATGTAGGAAAATTTATGAGAGAAGTCCAAGTGATAATGAGTTACCTATTTCTTGATGGCTTGAAAATATGAAAGGTTTGTGTTGACATACTTGTAAATCACTCAAACCATTGAGAGTTGAGAGCTTTAGGAGAATTTTGGGTAGGAAAATTCCTAAAGAGGTCAAAATGGCAATGTTGAAGAAACCCTAATTTTTAGGCTTTAATACTGTTACCACAATCTAGCAGCACTAGGTGCAAAGCCTTCACACGACACTAAGACTAGGGGGACATGGAAGATGTTGCCACTGTCACCTAGGCAACAAATTCCCTCTCTTTAGTGAAGGAATAATATCCAACACAAGGGAGACTTCCCCAATAGCCTCCAAGAATCCCTAGGCAAGACACAATCAAGTTCAGGGACCCACGGGGCGACTACTCAAACTACCACCAATGAAAATGATAGACAAAGTATTAATGAGGTGGTGAGACAAGAGAATTTCTAGATTTGAAGTAATGAGGATCTAGGTTAATTTAATAGGTTTTCCAAGTGCTCAAGAGGATCTTCGAATACCTAAAATGAAGAAAAAGTCTAGGGTTGTTGTAAAACTGTGAAAAAGGATATAAAATTACAGCAGTAAAGTAAGTTATTACAGTAGAAAATAAATAGCCCTTTGACATGCAATAATTCATTGAATAAAGAGGGCTAAACAATGAGCTAAATTAGGGTTTCAATTACCAACAAAATCAGAAAATTAAAGAGCAATAAACAACCCTAAAACCCTAGACTTTTTGCCCTAGAAGGTTGTTATAACACTTCAGGAATATAAAGTAAGGATTTACCAATGTATATTAGGTCAACAATATGCCAAAATGCCAAAATCTCTTATTCTTTTATTGCTGAAAATGAAAGATTGTTGTAATAAAACCCTAAATTAACCCTAAAGAAGCAAAAAGAAAGTACAATTCAGAAAATAGTGATTGACTATGGGAGAAAAGACAAGTCCCTACTTCGTTTTTGGGCATATGGGGTCAGTTAAGGATCCCTTTGAAGAGAAATGAGTGAATTTTTTGTAGGGTGATACGCTGAGGTTGTCCACTACTAACCCTAGGAGATCCTCCTAAATGTTAAGGGACAAATCAAGAGAAGGTTCTCCACTAGACAACTTCCAAGAGCTTTGATAAGAAGGGTTTGTTCAAGAATAATCTAAGATAATGCTTAACTAACACTAGAGAAACAACATTACACTTAAATGCATTCATAAACATAACCACAAGATGAAAAGAGACCACTTACTCAATAAATCTTTCATCCATTAAAGCCCTAGCAATGATCATCCAAGTAGTAGTAGAGAATCCACAAGCATAACTCCTCCAAAAATTCACTCTAACTAGCCATCCATAACATTCTTCATAAGAGAGAACAAGTAGAAGTAGACAAGTAGTTATATATCTCCACAAGTAGCAATGATTTACAAGTGATAAGTGCTTCTTTTGTTTATATGAGAGATCTAGCACCCTTCTCACACAATAGAAGCCCTAAAAACATAAAATAAGGCCTTTATCTCTCATAAACCCTAGAGATAAGGCAACAATACATAAAAAATCCATGATACATGAGTGGATAGGTCTCTAAGACCCCTAATGATGCCTCCAAGATGAAGTAAAGTAGCTCAAATCTCTAATTGTCCCACATACAAGTGCTCTAGAACTCACATGTGTGGCATCTGTGGCCCCAAAAGGGAATGACTCACCCAAAAAGTGATGAATAGGGGCTCAAAAGTGAAACATTGCCATGAAAGGGTGCAACATTTCATCTCCAAGAGGTGCTTCATGTCTCCAAAGGGTGAGATGTCTCATCAAAAGGTGCCATATAATCATCAAGAAGCCCCAAACATCACATCAAGGTGCCCCATCATCAAAAGGTGCAATGTCCCATCATAGAATAACAACGTCCCATCATCAAAGGGTACTATCATCAATGAAAAGGTGCCACATCTTCTCTCCAAGTGCAATGTCCTCAAGCAAAGGTCCAATGTCCTCTAGAGAAGGTGGAATGTCATATCAAATCATCATCATCATGATGCAATGTCCCATCACCAAAAGGCTCAACGTCATACCCCATGTGTGCTAGGGTGTCTCGTCAAGGGAGCCATGTCATCAAAAGGCTCAACGTCCTCCTAGAAGTGTGAGACGACCTCTCTAAGTGGTGGGGTTGCCCTCCATAAAAGGGTGCTAGTAGCCTCTCATATCCTCCGAAGGATCCATGTGCAATCCATCGTCTGAGGAGGGGCTTATGTGGTCCAATGCATCATTAAGACTAGAGACAAGGTACATAATCCAAACACAACATATAAAGTGTAAAATTTCAGACCCCACCCAGTTTCAAGTCTCGCTGATTTTCAGTGAGTGTTTAATGCCCAAACCCAATTTTATGACAGCCAAATAAACTCAGCGTGTAAACAAATTTTCAGAACTGAAACATGAGGATTCTAAACAATTTTTTAATGCAGAAATAAAAACATATCAGCAGCACAATATTCAAAAAATTTACACAGAATTTTTTGGTCTAACAGCGACCCTGGAAAAACCCACAAGGGGAAAACCAGTGTGAGAGGGAGTTTTTATTATTTCAGTGGTCTGAGGAAATGCCTTTTACAACAGTCAATAATTTCAGAAATTTAATACAAACTTATCTCGAAAACCGTGCCAAGCCTTGTCTTCAAAATACTGAGCCAAACTCCTCGAAATTCGTAACAGAATTTCTTGTACAAATGCACAGGTCAGCTCCTTGATTTCTGTGCCCCCTTTGACTGTATGACCACCTCGAAAAATGTGCCAAACAACAACACAAATCTGTGCAATAAATGCCTGTACGACTGCCTTGGGAATTGTGCCAAAACTAAAAAAAACACAACAAATTTCCTGGATTTCTGTGCAGCAAGAAACATCAGTATGGATTGCTAAAATCCATACAGTACGACCTGTTCCTCTTGCTGTACCTTTCTCCTTGATTTTTGTGCAATTTTTGACTGTACGACCTAAAAAATCCGTACAGTACGGTCCTCCTTCAATGCTGTACCTTGCCTCGATTTATGTGCCAACTTTCAAGCTGTACAACCTCTTAAATCCATACAGTACGACCTGCAATTAATGCTGTACTCTCTCCTAGGTTTGTGTGCCAATGCTAGCCTTGGAATGCGTGCCCTTAGGAGCAAAAAGCTCCTCCTCAAGTCTACTTGACTTCTCCTTTTTCAGCTCTCTCTAAAAAATGTTGAACAACCCAAGAATGGGTGCGCCCTCTACCCTAATCGACCTCATGAGGGAAGGTGAAGAGTCTCTCAATCCAACAGTGTAAATAAAGTCACTTAAGTTACCCACTTTCCCTAAGTCCAAAAAGTCACCTTTTAATTTGTCTCTCACAAATTAAATGACTAGGGTCCACATTAGGAACTTTCTCACCCCTTAGGCGCCTAGGTGATGAGAAACACTTGCCTATGTACTTTTTAATTATTTTAACACTCCCTCTTACCGAGGAAAGTGTTACTCACCACTCCAAGCTTGTCCCTGAAGAATACAAACTTGCCTTTGCCCAAGGCTTTGGCGAGTATGTATGTCCGCAACCTGCTCATCTGTAGATATGTACTGTAGCTCAACTGCTCCTCTCTGAACATAATCCCGGATGAAGTGATACCGAATCTCAATGTGCTTAGACCTGTCGTGAAAAACTGGATTCTTAGAGAGTTTAATACAACTTTGATTGTCACAGTAAATTATAGTAGGTCTCAACTACACACCAAACAATCCCACCGGCAACTTGCGAAGCCAAAGAGCCTCACAATTGGCTTGACTGGCAGCCATATACTCAGCCTCTGCAGAACTCAAAGCCACTTACTTTTGCTTCCGACTGAACCAAGACACCACTGTTGAGCCCAATACGAAACAACATCCAGAAGTACTCTTTCGGTCATTGACACATCCTGCCCAATCTGAATCTGTATAGCCCACCAATCGAACTCCATCCTCCCCAGATAGTCCAGACCATAATCCACTTTACCACAAAGATACCTGAGCACATGTTTTGCTGCCACCCAATGTACTCTTCTAGGCTCCACCATGAACTGACTAAGAGTGTTTACAACAAAACAAATATCTACCTTGGTATTGACCAAATACATCAATGAACCGATCAACTGATGATATAAAGTGGAATCAACCAACTGTGACTTAGAAGCATGAAGCTTCTTCTAGTTAGTAATCACGTGTGTGGTCATAGGCCTACAATCCTCCATTTGGAATCTCCTCAGAATGTCACAAACATACTTCCCCTGTCCCAGGAAGATGTGTCCAGGCTCTTTCCAAACCTCCAATCCCAAAAAATAATGCATTAGTCCAATATCAGTCATCTCAAACTCTTAAGCAAGGCTCTCCTTGTAGCTAGTGACGAGTCTCTCTGCCCCTGTAATGAAAAGATCATCAACATATAACAAGAGTATGAGAGGATCCTCTCCAACCACAATGAAGTATAGGTTGGGATCTACCTCACTCTTCTCAAAGCCCAACTGCTGCAAGTAGGCATCAATCCTAGAATACCAAGTTCTGGGAGCTTGTTTCAGCCCATACAATGCCTTCTTCAGTCTGCACACATGAGAATCTCTCCCATGCACGTCAGAGCCCAATGGCTGCTCAATGTACACCTCCTCCTGTATGAGACCATTTAGAAATGTGATCTTCACATCCATCTGATGGATCTTCCAACCCATCTCTCCTGCAATAGAGATCACTGACTTGATCGAGGTATATCTGGCAACTAGATCGAAGGTCTTATCATAGACAACTCCCTCAACCCGTGAGAACCCCCGAGCCACAAAGCGAGCTTTGTACTTCTCAATGATGCCATCTGCAGCATACTTGAGTTTATAGAGCCACCTGGAAGTCACCACTGACTTCCCCTCAGGTCTAGGAACAATCACCCAAACATCATTCTTCATGATGGAATTGTACTCTTCCATCATGGCATCTCTCCAAATTTGTATTCCAACAACCTCCTCAAAAGTGGAAGGATCAGACTCCCTGATGTTGCTCACCATCGCAATGTAGCTGCAAAATCTCTTGGGAGGTTTACTCTCCCTCACAGCTTGCCTGAGATTCCTCATTGATCCCTGTGCCTCCCTCAAAGTATCCCGAAGCCACTTGGGCTTCCTCCTCTCTGAAGTAGTGTCCCGTGGAGGGGACTCTCCTTGCTCAACCCCATCACCTGAAGACTGTGAACATGAAGTAGAATCTGGAGAACTTGATCCTGAAACCTATGGACCAGTAACATGTGATCCTGACATCTGTGGCCCTGTAACCTGTGGACCAGTTGTCACCGGAACTGGTGGTCCGAACTCTGTGTCACTGAAGTCTGCTGTGGACTCACCTGAATGTGAGGTGATGACTGCTCACCCCTCTCTGTCCCTCATGACTTCCTAAAGGCTCCACCCTCCTCAAATCTCACATCCCTTCTCAAAACTGTCTTCCTCAAGGAAGTATGTATATGCGGAAAGCCTTTGAAGTCTTGCTATACCCAACAAAGATCCCCTTCTCTGCCGTGGGTTCTAGCTTTGTCCTCTTCTCAGGAGGGACATGTGAATATGTAAGGCACCCAAAAATCCTAAAGTGCCCCACCTCAGGCTTCTTCCCAGAGAAAGCCTCCTCATGAGTCATACTCCCCACTGCTCTGTGTGGACTCCTGTTCTGTAGATAAACTGCAGTGTAGCATGCCTTAGCCCAAAGAAAAAGTGGTGGCCCCTGATCATGTAACATGGCTCTCGCAGCCCCAACTATGACTCTGTTCTTCCTCTCAACAACTCCATTCTGTTGTGGGTTTTAAGGAACAATCAACTCTCTCCTGATGCCCTCTCTTGCACAAAAGTCCATGAACTCCTTGGAGGTATATTCACCCCCATTGTCTCTCCTCAGAACTTTGATTTTCTTCCCAGTCTAGTTCTCCACAAGAGCTTTGAACTCTTGAAGACCCGTCCTTTGGTCTTCATGAAGAAAATCCAAGACTTCCGTGAGAAGTCATCAATGAATATGACATAGTATAAACAATTAGTCAAAGATGTCGAAGACATCGGGCCACATACATCAGAATGAATAAGATCAAGTATACCTGCTGCTCTACTGTCACTGCTTGGAAAAACAGTCTTGGTGTACTTTCCCAAAGCACACCCCTTGCACAACTCCTGGTGCTCTGTACTGAACTCTGGAACTCCAGTCACAATCTCCCTCAATAACCTTAGAGCCCCATGATGCAAATGGGCCAACCCCCTGTGCCATAGCTCACAAAGATCACTGTTGCTGGTAGAATGACATAATGCACTCGCTCGCTGGAACATGAGCTTGTACAACTTCTCATGTTGAGTCCCAATCACTTTGGCCGAAGTGATACTGGACCCCTTAGGGAATAGGAGCACCTGTCCATCACATAACAACACCTCATAACCCCTCTCCTCAATAGCAGAAACTCAAACCAAGTTCTTCTTCAAGCCATGAACATATAGGACCTCTCTCAACAACATGGGAGGTAGAGACTCCCTCTGAAATGATACTGTCCCACTACCAACTGCCTTGACCACCCGGTCATCTCCAAGCACTACCTCAAGATCACCAATCTGAGTAAGATCTGTCAAGTGCTCACGAACACCTGTTATATGGCGGGAGGCACCACTGTCAATATACCACACACTGGAATGAGTGGTCCTAGTGGAAAGACATACTACTAAGGAAAACTCCTTATCAAACCTGACAGAGAACTCCTCCACCGTTGCTGAAGCTGCCATTTGCTTCTTCTTCTTGTTCGGACACTGTCCTGCATAGTGCCCAAACTTGTGACATGCAAAGCACTTGACTTTGCTCATGTCCTTCTTGCCTTCACCCTTCGGTTTGTTTCCTCCTTTAGGACCCTTTTTGAATTTCTTCTTGTTGTTGGCAGCAAGAGCCACATTCTCCTCATCATGAACTGTAGATGAACTGCCATGCACATAACTTCTCCGGGTCTCCTCCCGAACAAAATCATCCCAAAGACGTTTCCACTTTGGAAGGTTCTCCCTAGCCACAATGCCCTCAACAAAAACAACCCATTGTTTGGAAACTCCATTCAATGCTGTCCTCACAAGTTCACTGTCAACAATGGCCTCCCCCACAGCTCCAAGTTCATCTCTCATTTGTGTCAACCTGGTAAGATATGTGACCACATTTTCAACCTTGGTCAGTTTAATGCTTTTTAGTTTTTCTCTCAAAACCATCTTCCGGTTTTCATTTGTACTCTGGTACAACTTCGTCAAGGACTCCCACATCTCATAGGCATTGACCTTCCCTGTCACATGAGGAATCAAATGGTCCTTGATGGCATGAAGGATAAT
>ML824355.1:99811-116204 GCA_009831015.1 Picea engelmannii | reverse complement strand
CTTCATCAATATGGGTTCCAGACCACATACCCCAGGAGTGCACTGGGGGGGGGGGCCTAGACCTTGTCTAGGGTCTTAGCCCTCTTCAAGGAGAATGGCTCTCGCTGCTGCATATAAATTTAACACTTATATATAGTAGAAAGAAGAAACATAAATATGTCATAAGATTCTAGTGCATAAAACTACTCCAACCCTTCAACTTTTGAAGAAAGCAACGGTGAAGTGGGCACAGTTTGTTAGAGTAGTACATAGAATTGGTCAGTAGTTTGAAACAAATAGGTTTTTATTTTGATATTTGTTGAAAGTGTTCCCATACCATCAGGAGAAATCACTCTCATAACAATTGAACTGCTGATCCTTGAGTAGCATGTCATCTTCCTTGCTATGTGTACAAGATAAAGTTCAGAGCCTTTGGGTCCATTTGTTTAAGGATAAATGAGAAACTCAAACTGAAGCAATATAATAAACAGGAAAGTCACTGTTGCCTCTCTTAGAAGATGTTGTGAAAAATCTTGAGAATACAAGGAAGATCACAACACATGAGACCTGAATACTTTTCAGGCAAAAATGTGAACAAGCTCATATAAGATCAAGTACATGCCTGAATGAAACCTGACATTTCATTCCTCAATAAATGATCCAAAACTCAAGCAACACTGAACTTCAAAAATCCTTGACCCATTGTTAAGCAGCCCTGATAACAGGCAAAAATGCTCTAAGGGTATCTCCGTTTTACAGCTAGAAAATAGTTTTGACCAAGGAAGACAGTGCACAAAAATTTATACATGCCACCAATTTTCTGGTGATCAAATTAATAAATAAAGGAATGTACAATGGCAACTATTTGTCACGTACATATGCAAGTGCTAAATATATAAGTACAAAGTTTAATATTTATAGTCATTGCTGCAGTCCTGAAATTCTGGAAACTGTTGTTTTGCAAACTTGAGACATTTTTAAATCTTCAGATGTTCCAGATTTTACAAAAGATTTTTGGAGAATCTTTGAACTTGTTAACATAGATCAAAAGGCAAAACTTAGACATCTGTCTTTGTTCTCTGAGAGGACATATACAAAATGGAAAGAACTAAATCTGCAGAGAAATGGAATGCAGATTTTTATTCCTTCTATGTTTTAATCTATAATTTGGCAGTTAAAGGTAATCATTAAAGAAATATGGAAATAAGGGAGTTTTGGCTCTGAGGTGAACAAGGTTTTGATGTGATTTTTACATGCATTCTAGTTCTGTCCTTGTCACCATTACTTCCTGTCCCACCAAACTAGCTGGCTCTGACTGGCCCACCGCTGCCCACCACAAGACCTTTCAGAGCCATTTATGGCTTCTCTGCAGCACAGAAATGGGTCATTCAGTCCAACTTCAATTGTGGTAGTTCATGATAGCTGTTGCTGGAAGTTGTGAGGATGATGGTCCCCCCCAAAGGCACCCCAGACATGTGCTCCAAAGATCTACCACAATGTAAAAGAAACCCCCCTAAGGATGCTCCCATTGATCTTTCTGTCTATAAGTAGAATAAAATTTGTAATTTGTATAAAAGATACACACTACTGAGTGCTTTGTTGGCTATGTACCTCCAGAGGCCACGATCAAGCCCTCAACGAAGGAAGTATGGTAGCCAAATAGTTGGCATTGCCTTAGCACTTGTGGCCCGACCAAAAAAATTTCCTTTTTTCATTCCTTGACGAATCAGATTGTGTTGCCATTGCTGCTTGCAGATCTTGGGTCTGTCATAATGCCCTTGTTGTGTTTTTGCTCTGCGTTGAAAATTTTTCAGCCAAACAGACCACCCAAGTCTGTTGCTCTAAGTGGATGAGTTCCCCACCCTTCCCATGTAGTTCCAGCCCTTCCTCGGAGCACTTCTGTGCTGATAGGTAGCTCTATCTGTCATGAGATGTCGTCCCTGCTTCTTTAACCCTAGGCTCCAGAAAAGGATCTGCCTAAATTTTAACTTATCAAAAGACCTTAAAGAATTTGTCTTGATTCGTGTGGGAGACAAGAAGATTAAGTAACCTGTGCAGTATATTAAATTTTAATCTACCCAACACTTGCTTACAATGCCATAACCCGGATCACAAGACCCATGATTATATGCTCATGGCTAAGCCAAACCCACCTGTAGCCCCGTTAACCCCTGGATTTTCTCCCTTGGAGATCCAGAGGGTTAAGAGCCAGCATACACTATTTCAGCTGGCATTCAGAGATTTTCCCAGAGTTTTAGCACTTGTGTGAGCTAGAGGTTGATTCCCATCATAGACAGGTACAGGAATGGTATGTGGTTGTTTTTGCTTCAGAGTTACAGCTAGCATAGTTTCCCATGGATTTGAGAGAGATGTCTATTTATAGCAGGTGACCCTACTTTTTAGGAGACAGTGACTGGAGACTCACTTGACAGTTTTGAGCATACAGTATTGATATTGCATGACACTGAGCCCGATAACACTTTTTCTGGGGATCATGCAAGTACTTTCTATTTTTAGCAGGTAGAGCATCAGGGCTTGTATGTCAATTCTGATCACATATTTGGAATCCTCACAGAAAATTGAATCCAATGAGTATGATATCATTGACATGCAGCGAGATTCTATTTTTAGTGGTGTCTATTTTTAGACATAGGACACGTGGCGGTGCTCTCCTAGTCATCCTAGACATTTTTGACAGTTTTCTATTTTTTAGGATCCAGACCCTATTTTTAGCAGTTTTTATTTATAGCAGGGGTGGTTGCCTCCAAAGGTGACAAGCGACAGGATCAAATTTCGACATGTGGCAGTAATATAGTGTGACATGTAGCATTTACTTGGCATCATATAATGAGGGGGCACACTTTCCAAGGATCAAAGCATTAAGTGAAGAATCAATTAATTAAAAGGGGGCGTGCGGATGAGGTGGCAATCTCATGGACGTGATTGAGCCAATCAAGGCTTAAATCACTCACTAATTTCCTCACTCGTCATTAACTCACTTTTCATGCATAAATCCTGTTAAAAAACCTTTTAATTATCTCTTAAACACTAAATCCCGTTAAAAAACCTTTTAATTATCTCTTAAACACTAAATCCCTAAAAAAATTAAAAATAGGGCGCATTCTCCCTTCTTAGCTAGCGCATGACTCCTAACTCCAATTTTAGCCCAAAGACATGCGTTAGTTGGCTTTTTCCTCCTCCATGCACCTAAACTCTTCTTAAAACACCAAAGCACATCCCTCTTCTCTCATTAAGCTATTCCTCTTTCCTAAAGTGCGCCCTCAATCTCCCGCTTTCTCCCACACGTGTGGCGCATCCATTAGCTCACACGCCCTCTTCCTTCCATGCATGCGCCACCTAGCTTCTCTAACTCCTAATCCTAGCACATATTTCCTCTTTGGCGCCTCTTCTACCACTCATTCCTCATACATGGCTTCCCTATTCTCTACCTCTCATCTCCTAGTGCACCTTCCTCCTATATTTTAGGGTGCATTCCTCCTTAACTCATGCACTTCTCCCCTCCCTCACTCACTCAAACTATTCCTTCCTCTTATCATGCGCTCAAACCCTATCCCTAATCTCCTATTCCCCCACTCTTCATCTCCTATTTACTTCTACTTTCCCTAATCTCCATTCTCCCATGTGCCCTTCACCCTAAAAAATAGAGCGCAAACCCTCTTTTCTCACTTCTTATGCGCTTTTACTCCTCTTTTACTCTCACACGTGGGAGGAGTTCACTTCACTCCTATTGGCGCATGTATCCTATTCACTCTCACTCCTTCCTCATGTGTTTTCCCACTCCTACTCCCTCTTATGCGCCCTCATTGATTCCTCTTGATGAAGTGCGCCCCCTAGAGCCTACCTATATATTGGAGACTTGGCTAAATTATTATGGTCGGATTTTTGCAGCAGCAGCTCTCATAATCTCTTTCTCTCTTCTCATTCTTCTTAGACTAGCTACTCTTTCTTTGTGTGAAGATAGTCATAGTGTCGGTTCTTGTGCTTGTTGATGTGGTGCAATCAGCCCTTTGGCGGCCATTAATAAAGAAGTGTTGTGCTTATTTTCGAGCTTTCATTCTTGTCGGTATTGTGTTCTCTCTTTATGCATTTAATTAGTAGTTCAATAACCATTTATTGTGATAATTTGTCTATCTTTTAAGGGGTTTTCTTCCCCTTTTCTTTCTTCTTTCTCACGGTAACTAACAATGCAGGGATCCTTCGAAGCAATTAAACTTCGAAGCAATTAAACTATCTTTTTTCCTAACGTCTTGGGCCGTGCTGTTTTTGTGTTTATTTTGCAGAAAATCAGATCCAAAACCAGCAGAGAGATACCTAGGGACTCCCCCCCTAAGGTTGGCACGCACCAGCTTGAATGGAGAGGAGACTTGCCCGTGACAATTTGGGGCATTCTCTCCTTGAATTAGCCACTTTTCCATCGCTGATTTCTTAATTATCAGATCAGATTGGAGGGTGAAAAAGTGTGCTAACAAGCCCCAACCAACCAAGCAGCTCAAGCTCATGCTAAGTGAGCAACTCAAGCCACTAACGACTCTGATCAAGGATGGGTTCAAGTAGATTGTAATAACTCCCAAAACAATACGATGATTACAGCACAAAAGGCTCACCGTAGCAAACTGACAACCTCTAGGGCACTGGCACCTACTAAGCCCATGGCCTTGGCCACAGGGAAAAAGGTGGAGCACCCCTCCCAAAACACCTCCTCCCAAAGAGATCATGGGAGAGTTCACTCTCCACCTAGGTGCCTAGTATTGTATCATCTTCTCTGCTTTTCAAGGGTTTCTCAACTGTCTAAATCTGCAGAGTAAAAGGGTATTATAACAGTGGTATAAGCACCTTTCTTGCAAATGTTTCACGACAGTTTTGATTTACATTACCTCTGATATCAAATTGACTTAATAAATGTGCCAATGAACTCATCTTGGGATGGAACATTGTCCCTATAAGTCACTGTTCACTGTCTAAAATGCGTTGATGACATAACTCTGAAATCTCAGTAAAGATACAACTGATAAATGCTTCAAGGGAATTCAAATCTGCTGCTGGCACCTTGTCATAGGTAATTAGTTGTTGGTACATTGTCAAGTGTTCTTATGTGATGAAAGTGATCTTGCTTGGTTTATAAATCGGCTTACAAGTTTGCTTTTGGCGTTTACTGTCCTAGCAGTCCATTTCTATGCCTAAGTTTACTACAGCACATGCCATGAATATATTTTCAATGCTTCATTAATATAGTACATCAATACTTGTATCTATAAACAAGCAATCCCTCTAGATTTGTCTTATGCTTTGCTACTCTATTGAATGATGATGATGATGAATGGTCTATAATTTGCAAATCTTTACATTGGATATGTTATATTGCATGTCATTTGTTGTCAGCTCATAATGATGAGCGATGGTGTATTGATGTGACACATAGGATACTTTTGCAAGCAATATTTCACTTCCAAGTATTGAGCATTATCATTTGTCTTGAGCCATTCCTTTAGAGAAGTCAACCTTGAGTCAAACCAAGTCCTTGTCCCCACCCATCCGAAATACAACGATAGGATTTCATATTGACTCCCTCGGAAAACCATCCTTAGGTTAGAAACCCTAGCCTAGAAGTGCAGAGGCAAGGCCGCTGAGGTGACAGTGGGCGGCTTGCCTATCAGTTGCCCCAAGCTCTCCCTCGCAGGGCGGAACTTTCCCTTGGTGAGAGTTTGAGCCATAACAAGCCCAATCCATAATGTAATATATCATTTATAGTGTGAAGATAAAGCATAAAAATAAAGGTGATCCTAAAACATTGTCCTTTTATGTGAAACAAATCAAGTAACCTCGACCGAGTTTGAAATTTATTCCTATACCCAACCAAGACATTAACCCAAGTAAGTTAAATTTCAATTCTCAAGTAAAAACTTTACAAACAAAGTGCCATGGGTTGACCAAGTGATGAGTACAGGTTCACACCTCAGCCAATAGACAACTTCAATTCTCGGGAATGTATCTCACCTCTGAGTTGTACAAAAAGGTTGGATGAAAATAAATATAGCAAACAAAAAGAACTTAGGAAAAAAAGATGGTCCTAGTTCTAATGATCAAAGTTTCCATCTCTATTAAAAAGCTAAAAGACTGAAGTCTACCCCACTTAATGTCCTTTTACATAAAAGAACTCCTACACCATTCCCCACCAATAAAAAACAAAAACACACCAGAGTTAAAGAAACAACAGAAAGAAAACGCATCTATCTATATTATTTGTTGTCATTTCATATTTTTTCTGCACTGGATGGTTAAATGTGAGGTAGTGGATCTGGACTGACCTCTGGTCGAACTTGCTTCATATAAGCAGCAATACCAGCAATTAGACCGCCACCACCTACAGGGACAAATACAGCATGTAGTGGGCCTGGATTTTGGTGTACAATTTCCATTCCAATTGTCCCTTGGCCTATGATGACATCTGGATGATCAAAAGGAGGTATAAAAATGCGGCCCTCTTCTTCACTTCGTCGCTTAGCATAAGTTTGGGCTTCATCGTAGGAATCTCCAATAAGAACTACAGTTGCTCCTAGACGTTCAACTGATTTCCACTGCACAAAACCACACTAGTGAACATCTACTCTAAGATGCTGAACAACTAACATGACTTCCATGTCAACCATTCCACTGGCCAAATAAAAACTTCTACAAGTTTTGGTTATTCCATATCTGACCAATATGCTCTAACAGAGGGCTGAATAATTCATTCAGGTATAAAATTAAGCGAAAGACCAACCATACAAACAAAGAAATGACCTTGATTAAAAGGCTAGAAAATAAAGTATCCAACCATAAAGATGCTTTGGCCTGCCAAGTAAAGAAAGAAACAACTAGAACCTTGATTTCAGGTGTAGTTACAGGCATTACAATCACTGCATTACACTTGAGTCTTTCTGCTGCCAATGCGACTCCTTGTGCATGGTTACCTGCTGATGAGCAAATAACTCCTTTTTCTAGCTGCTCTTTTGGTAGCTTTGCCATCATATTGTATGCCCCACGCAACTTGAATGAAAAAACCTGTTCATAAACGATTACAAGCAATTATTTCAGTAATGATTCTCTCCATAGAACTCTCTTGCAATATTCAAGAACAAAGGATTGTCTGCAGCGAATCAGATTGCATGACAATAATCAGTGTAGGTACCAAACATTTCTTTTTCATCATTAGTTTAACCTGCATGAAATGCAAAGACACGTAAAGTACAGAGATTTGAATGCCTGCAATATTGAACACTCATAGGCCCGAAAGGCAGCCTTAGTAGATGTAGTAACCTGATTCTATTATATTATAAAGGTTAACAGTGAATTCTACAATGGAGGAAAGAATAATAAAAAAACATAAAGAATATCACTTTCATGGAATGAAAATAAAGTCAATCAAACACACCCAGCTGTATGACTCCCAAGAGGCCCATACAAGAGCTGTTGCAAATTAACCATATTTCCCTTCTTTGCAGCTTTAATTCTAAAAATTGTAATAATGTTTTTCACAAATATAACTTATACTTATATAATAATATAATAAAGTGCTCAGATAAATAATCCACTCTAGGATGAGAAGCCAGTGTCCACTTGGGACATTCCTCAAATGTTGCACAAAGGAGGGTTTTAATTATGTATCTAAAAATGACAAACCTTGAAGTGCCAAAGAACATTCGTTCTTTAGAAGTGGTGTTGTCAATGATGTTAGGAAGCTTTGCAATGGTTCACATATTATRAAGGCAATGCCACAATCCTTGTTGAGGCGTAATCTAGTGGATGTGTTCACACATGTATTGTATTTGYACTTTATCTCCTCTGCACTTTAGTACAATTGTATTATGTCTTTATTGGGTGATTTGATCCTAAATGATTACTCGCCTACTTTATTGTATTTTAGGGAAGACTTGGTCAAAGATGATCACACACCGTTAGTTTTGTGATCCCATATAACCTACTGCAATATAGACTGTACGACATGTGTACAGTTCAGCAATCTCCTCTTTTACTTGCATACTTGCTCTCTTGTTCGGTTTCCTTGTATGTGAGTATTTTGAACTGTTGTTACTGTGCTCATATCAATCGGTATCTGTTACCCCTTCACTTCTAGGGGTAACTAGAGGAGATTATTTTCTCAGTGGTCCACATTCCAGACAGCGGCTCCGATGATGTCATCCCAGACTCTCCACAGACAATTACCCAAAGATGCCTTCCATTAAATGCTCAACTCAGCTAACTCAGATGACATTGTGCATTGCACATTCAGATATATTGTTCTGAGTCCTGACACTTAATATCAAGTGATAATGTCAATACTTGAGGCATGAAAATGGTGATCATAGGTTGAATTGGATAATGGATCGTGAAGCTTTGAATTTATACTTTTTTCCTTGTTTCACCTTGGTGGTCATTATCATCTTCTAGTCAAGTGTTGTCACTCTTGGGCAAAGTTGTACTATTGGGGGGCCTTAATGGGGGTAGTGTGTCCATATCCCTTACCATGAATAACATTTTCCATCTATGCCCTATCCATTGTCCTTTCTTTTGGGTTGGTTGTTACATGTATCCCAAAAAGGTTTGTGCTTCATAATCCCATGAGAAGAAGGGGCTTGAATGCCCGAGGTTGATGCAGCTTTAGAAAAAGTATGATAGAGAAAGAGAAAAAGCCCTAATTCAAAATGTGGGGCAAAGAAACAAACAAGAAAAGCAAAGTGTTAAAAAACAAGAAAGAAAGAAGCTTGATCTCTACCCCCTCGCTAAGAGGTCATCACCCCAAGTCCTATGCAATGAATGCATATCTTACAAAAGGACTTAGCAAATCAAATGTCGAAAGCCAAAAAAACCTAAAGCTATAAAGAAAAAAAGACAAACAGGGGTTTGGAAAGACACGGTACAGAGGAAAGGGTACCTCATTGCCTAAGCACTCCCTCTACAAAGGCACTCATGAGGATCACTATTATACATGGCCTTGCATGTCAATGACAATCGACCTATGAAGTAAACCCAATCCATACCACATACCACTACACATACTTCTCGAAGGGTTCCTTGGGACATGCTTCTTAGCCTAGGTACTGGCACACCTAATAGGGGGTAATAATGATGCTCACATACCTAGACTTGGCAAATTGTATAACTTAATAAGCTAGTGTGAAGTTTGAAGAGGATACTTTGTGAGATCTATCTAATGGTTTTTGTATCCATATGACTCACTTTATGTTAAAATAATTAAAAAGTACCTAGGCAAGTGTTTCTCATCACCTAGGCGCCTAAGGGGTGAGAAAGTGCCTAATGTGGACCCTAGTCATTTAATTTGTGAAACAAATTAAAAGGTGACTTTTTGGACTTAGGGAAAGTGGGTAACTTAAGTGGCTTTAATTACACCATTGATCTCATCCAATCTCCACCGTTGGATTGAGAGACTCTTCACCTTCCCTCATGAGGTCAATTAGGGTAGAGGGCGCACCCATCCTTGGGTTGTTCAACATTTTTGAGAGAGAGCTGAAAAAGGAGAAGTTGAGCAGACTTGAGGAGGAGCTTTTTGCTGCTAAGGGGATGCATTCCAAGGCTAGCATTGGCACACAAATCGAGGAGAGAGTACAGCATTAATTGCAGGTCATACTGTACGGATTTAGAAGACCGTACAGCTTGAAAGTTGGCATAGAAATCAAGGCAAGGTACAGCATTGAAGGAGGACCGTATTGTACGGATTTTTTAGGAGGCCGTACAGTCAAAAATTGCACAGAAATCAAGGAGAAAGGTACAGAAAGAGGAACATGCCATATTGTACGGATTTTAGCAGTCTGTACTGCTGTTTCTTGCTGCACAGAAATTGAGGAAATTTGTTGTGTGTTTTTCTGAGTTTTGGCACAGTTCCCAAGGCAATCGTACAGGCATTTATTGCACAGATTTTTGTTGTTGCAGTTTAGCACATTTTTCAAGGTGGCTGTACAGTCAAAGGGGGCACAAAAATCAAGGAGATGACCTGTGCATTTGTACAAGAATTTCTGTTACGAATTTCGAGGAGTTTGGCTCAGTATTTTGAAGACAAAGCTTGGCACGGTTTTCAAAATAAGTCTGTATTAAATTTCTGAAACTATTGACTGCTGTAAAAGACATTTCCTCAGACCTCTGAAATAATAAAAACTCCATCTCTCACTGGTTTTCCCCTTGTGGGTTTTTCCAGGGTCGCTGTTAGACCAAAAATCTCTATGTAAATTTTCTGAATATTGTGTTGCTGATATGTTTTTATTTCTGCATTAAAAAATTGTTTAGAATCCTCATGTTTCAGTTCTGAAAATTTTTTTACATGCTGAGTTTATTTGGCTGCCTTAAAACTGGGTTTGGGCATTAAACATTGACTGAAAATCAGCGAGACTTGAAATTGGGTGGGGTCTGAAATTTTACATGGTATCAGAGTTGAGTTAAAGAGAGACAGATTTATATCAGCAAGTCAGAAAAGTGGGATAGAAGTCACTTCACCGGACAGAAATTTGAATTTTTCATTTTCAGCAAAAAAGGGTCAATGGCTACTGGTTTGAGGGTTGAGGACAAACTTGATGGGGCAGAGAAATTTGGCGCTTGGAAGGAAAGGATGATCTTGTTGTTGCAAGAAAGTGAGTTATGGGATATTGTTGAGAACTCCACAACAAATCCTGTGAATGTGCCCACAGATGCTACTCTTCTAGCAACATACACCAAGAAGAGTATCAAGGCTAAGAGAATTATCCTTCATGCCATCAAGGACCATTTGATTCCTCATGTGACAGGGAAGGTCAATGCCTATGAGATGTGGGAGTCCTTGACGAAGTTGTACCAGAGTACAAATGAAAACCGGAAGATGGTTTTGAGAGAAAAACTAAAAAGTATTAAAATGACCAAGGCTAAAAATGTGGTCACATATCTTACCAGGTTGACACAGATGAGAGATGAACTTGGAGCTGTGGGGGAGGCCATTGTTGACAGTGAATTTGTGAGGACAGCATTGAATGGAGTTTCCAAACAATGGGTTGTTTTTGTTGAGGGGATTGTGGCTAGGGAGAACCTTCCAAGGTGGGAACACGTCTTTGGGATGATTTTGTTCGGGAGGAGACCCGGAGAGGTTATGTGCATGGCAATTCATCTACAGGTCATGATGACGAGAATGTGGCTCTTGCTGCCAACAACAAGAAGAAATTCAAAAAGGGTCCTAAGGGAGGAAACAAACCGAAGGGTGAAGGCAAGAAGGACATGAGCAAAGTCAAGTGCTTTGCATGTCACAAGTTTGGGCACTATGCAGGACAGTGTCTGAACAAGAAGAAGAAGCAGACAGCAGCTTCAGCAATGGTGGAGGAGTTCTCCACCAGGTTTGATAAGGAGTTTTCCTTAGTAGTATGTCTTTCCATTAGGACCACTCATTCCAGTGTGTGGTATATTGACAATGGTGCCTCCCGCCATATAACAGGTGTTCGTGAGCACTTGACAGATATTACTCAGATTGGTGATCTTGAGGTAGTGCTTGGAGATGATCGGGTGGTCAAGGCAGTTGGTAGTGGGACAGTATCATTTCAGAGGGAGTCTCTACCTCCCATGTTGTTGAGAGAGGTCCTATATGTTCCTGGCTTGAAGAAGAACTTGGTTTGAGTTTTTTCTATTGAGGAGAGGGGTTATGTGGTGTTGTTATGTGATAGACAGGTGCTCTTATTCCCTAAGGGGTCCAGTATCACTTCGGCCAAAGTGATTGGCACTCAACATGAGAAGTTGTACAAGCTCATGTTCCAGCCAGCGAGTGCATTATGTCATTCTACCAGCAGCAGTGATCTTTGTGAGCTATGGCACAGGAGGATGGCCCATTTGCATCATGGGGCTCTAAGGTTATTGAGGGAGATTGTGACTGGAGTTCCAGAGTTCAGTACAGAGCACCAGGACTTGTGCAAGGGGTGTGCTTTGGGAAAGTACACCAACACTGTTTTTCCAAGCAGTGACAGTAGAGCAGCAGGTATACTTGATCTTATTCATTCTGATGTATGTGGCCCGATGTCTTCGACATCTTTGACTAAATGTTTATACTATGTCATATTCATTGATGACTTCTCACGGAAGTCTTGGATTTTCTTCATGAAGACCAAAGGACAGGTCTTCAAGAGTTCAAAGCTCTTGTGGAGAACCAGACTGGGAAGAAAATCAAAGTTCTGAGGACAGACAATGGGGGTGAATATACCTCCAAGGAGTTCATGGACTTTTGTGCAAGAGAGGGCATCAACAGAGAGTTGATTGTTCCTTAGAACCCACAACAGAATGGGGTTGCTGAGAGGAAGAACAGAGCCATAGTTGGGGCTGCGAGAGCCCTGTTACATGATCAGGGGCCACCACTTTTTCTTTGGGCTGAGGCATGCTCCACTGCAGTTTATCTACAGAACAGGAGTCTATACAGAGCAGTGGGGAGTATGACTCCTGAGGAGGCTTTCTCTGGGAAGAAGCCTGAGGTGGGGCACTTCAGGATTTTTGGGTGCCTTGCATATTCACATGTCCCTCCTGAGAAGAGGACAAAGCTAGAACCCACGGCAGAGAAGGGGATCTTTGTTGGGTATAGCGAGACTTCAAAGGCTTTTCGCATATACATCCCTTCCTTGAGGAAGACAGTTTTGAGAAGGGATGTGAGATTTGAGGAGGGTGGAGCCTTTAGGAAGTCATGAGGGACAGAGAGGGGTGAGTAGTCATCAACTCACATTCAGGTGAGTCCACAGCAGACTTCAGTGACACAGAGTTCGGACCACCAGTTCCGGTGACGGCTGGTCCACAGGTTACAGGGCCACAGATGTCAGGATCACATGTTACTGGTCCATAGGTTTCGGGATCGAGTTCTCCAGATTCTACTTCAGGTTCACAGTCTTCGGGTGATGGGGTTGAGCAAGGAGAGTCCCCTCCACGGGACACTACTTCAGAGAGGAGGAAGCCCAAGTGGCTTTGGGATACTTTAAGGGAGGCACAGGGATCAGTGGGGAATCTCAAGCAGGCTATGAGGGAGAGTAAACCTCCCAAGAGATTTTGCAGCTACATTGCGATGGTGAGCAACATCAGGGAGTCTGAGCCTTCCACTTTTGAGGAAGTTGTTGGAAGACAGGTTTGGAGAGATGCCATGATGGAAGAGTACAATTCCATCATGAAGAATGATGTTTGGGTGATTGTTCCTAGACCTGAGGGGAAGTCAATGGTGACTTCCAGGTGGCTCTATAAACTCAAGTATGTTGCAGATGACATCATTGAGAAGTACAAAGCTCGCTTTGTGGCTCCAGGGTTCTCACAGGTTAAGGGAGTTGACTATGATAAGACCTTCGATCCAGTTGCTAGATATACCTCGATCAGATCAGTGATCTCTATTGCAGGAGAGATGGGTTGGAAGATCCATCAGATGAATGTGAAGATCGCATTTCTAAATGGTCTCATACAGGAGGAGGTGTACATTGAGCAGCCATTGGGCTCTGACGTGCATGGGAGAGATTCTCATGTGTGCAGACTGAAGAAGGCATTGTATGGGCTGAAACAAGCTCCCAGAACTTGGTATTCTATGATTGATGCCTACTTGCAGCAGTTGGGCTTTGAGAAGAGTGAGGCAAATCCCAACCTATACTTCATTGTGGTTGGAGAGGATCCTCTCATACTCTTGCTATATGTTGATGATCTTTTCATTACAGGGGCAGAGAGTCTCGTCACTAGCTGCAAGGAGAGCCTTGCTTCAGAGTTTGAGATGACTGATATTGCACTAATACATTATTTTTTGGGATTGGAGGTTTGGCAAGAGCCTGGACACATCTTCTTGGGACAGGGGAAGTATGTTTGTGACATTCTGAGGAGATTCGAAATGGAGGATTGTGGGCCTATGACCACACACATGATTACTAACTGGAAGAAGCTTCATGCTTCTGAGTCACAGTTGGTTGATTCCACTTTATATCGTCAGTTGATCGGTTCATTGATGTATTTGGTCAATACCAGGCTAGATATTTGTTTTGTTGTAAACACTCTTGGTCAGTTCATGGTGGAGCCTAGAAGAGTACATTGGGTGGCAACAAAACATGTGCTCAGGTATCTTTGTGGTAAAGTGGATTATGGTCTGGACTATCTGGAGGGGATGGAGTTCAATTGGTGGGCTATACAGATTCAGATTGGGCAGGATGTGTCAATGACCGGAAGAGTACTTCTGGATGTTGTTTCGTATTGGGCTCAGCAGTGGTGTCTTGGTTCAGTCGAAAGCAAAAGTCAGTGGCTTTGAGTTCTGCAGAGGCTAAGTATATGGCTGCCAGTCAAGCCAATTGTGAGGCTCTTTGGCTTCTCAAGTTGCCGATGGGATTGTTTGGTGTGTATTTGAGGCCTACTATGATTTACTGTGACAATCAAAGTTGTATTAAACTCTCTGAGAATCCATTTTTTCACGACAGGTCTAAGCACATTGAGATTCGATATCACTTCATCCGAGATTATGTTCAGAGAGGAGCAGTTGAGCTACAGTACATATCTACAGATAAGCAGGTTGCGGACATACATACTCACCAAAGCCTTGGGCAAAGGCAAGTTTGTATTCTTCAGGGACAAGCTTGGAGTGGTGAGTAACACTTTCCTCGGTAAGAGGGAGTGTTAAAATAATTAAAAAGTACATAGGCAAGTGTTTCTCATCACCTAGGCGCCTAAGGGGTGAAAAAGTGCCTAATGTGGACCCTAGTCATTTAATTTGTGAGAGACAAATTAAAAGGTGACTTTTTGGACTTAGGGAAAGTGGGTAACTTAAGTGACTTTATTTACACTGTTGGATTGAGAGACTCTTCACCTTCCCTCATGAGGTCGATTAGGGTAGAGGGCACACCCATTCTTGGGTTGTTCAACATTTTTTAAAGAGAGCTGAAAAAGGAGAAGTCAAGTAGACTTGAGGAGGAGCTTTTTGCTTCTAAGGGCACGCATTCCAATTTCCAAGGCTAGCATTGGCACACAAACCGAGGAGAGAGTACAGCATTAATTGCAGGTCATACTGTATGGATTTAAGAGGTTGTACAGCTTGAAAGTTGGCACATAAATCGAGGCAAGGTACAGCATTGAAGGAGAACCGTACTGTACGGATTTTTTAGGTCGTACAGTCAAAAATTGCACAAAAATCGAGGAGAAAGGTACAGCAAGAGGAACATGTCGTACTGTATGGATTTTAGCAGTCCATACTGATGTTTCTTGCTGCACAGAAATCAAGGAAATTTGCTGTGTTTTTTTTAGTTTTGGCACAATTCCCAAGGCAATCGTACAGGCATTTATTGCACAGATTTGTGTTGTTGTTTGGCACATTTTTCGAGGTGGTCGTACAGTCAAAGGGGGCACAGAAATCAAGGAGCTGACCTGTGCATTTGTACAAGAAATTCTGTTATGAATTTCGAGGAGTTTGGCTCAGTATTTTGAAGACAAGGCTTGGCACGGTTTTCGAGATAAGTCTATATTAAATTTCTGAAATTATTGACTGTTGTAAAAGGCATTTCCTCAGACCACTGAAATAATAAAAACTCCCTCTCTCACTGGTTTTCCCCTTGTGGGTTTTTCCAGGGTCGCTGTTAGACCAAAAAATTCTGTGTAAATTTTTTGAATATTGTGCTGCTGATATGTTTTTATTTCTGCATTAAAAAATTGTTTAGAATCCTCATGTTTCAGTTCTGAAAATTTGTTTACACGCTGAGTTTATTTGGCTGTCATAAAATTGGGTTTGGGCATTAAACACTCACTGAAAATCAGCGAGACTTGAAACTGGGTGGGGTCTGAAATTTTACACTTTATATGTTGTGTTTGGATTATGTACCTTGTCTCTAGTCTTAATGATGCATTGGACCACATAAGCCCCTCCTCAGACGATGGATTGCACATGGATCCTTCGGAGGATATGAGAGGCTACTAGCACCCTTTTATGGAGGGCAACCCCACCACTTAGAGAGGTCGTCTCACACTTCTAGGAGGACGTTGAGCCTTTTGATGACATGGCTCCCTTGACGAGACACCCTAGCACACATGGGGTATGACGTTGAGCCTTTTGGTGATGGGACATTGCATCATGATGATGATGATTTGATATGACATTCCACCTTCTCTAGAGGACATTGGACCTTTGCTTGAGGACATTGCACTTGGAGAGAAGATGTGGCACCTTTTCATTGATGATAGTACCCTTTGATGATGGGACGTTGTTATTCTATGATGGGACATTGCACCTTTTGATGATGGGGCACCTTGATGTGATGTTTGGGGCTTCTTGATGATTATATGGCACCTTTTGATGAGACATCTCACCCTTTGGAGACATGAAGCACCTCTTGGAGATGAAATGTTGCACCCTTTCATGGCAATGTTTCACTTTTGAGCCCCTATTCATCACTTTTTGGGTGAG
>ML824355.1:62403-93643 GCA_009831015.1 Picea engelmannii | reverse complement strand
TCCCACCTTTCAGCCCCTAATCCCTTGCCCTCTCTATGGACGCTCAATCCCCCATCACTCATTCATCGTGGTCGGTCTGCACCTGGCGGTGTTTATATTTATTAATTGATCCGCATACATATAAGTACATCAGCAGGCTCCTGGCCTTCATCACTTAGGGAACTGCATGCATACCACAGCGTGCATCCCCTTGCACGTTCCCTCCCTTGCCAGGAACTTAGGATAAACAGAAATGCACATGTCTCTTTTTAAAATAATATTAAAATATTATTCCCCAGGCTTAAGCCCCCTAGGCTTAGCCCCTAGGCTCATCACTCAACTCCCTTTTCCCACCTTTCAGCCCCTAATCCCTTGCCCTCTCTATGGACGCTCAATCCCCCATCACTCATTCATCGTGGTCGGTCTGCACCTGGCGGTGTTTATATTTATTAATTGATCCGCATACATATAAGTACATCAGCAGGCTCCTGGCCTTCATCACTTAGGCTCCCTGGCCTAACAAACTCATAAGTCTTCCAGCTTATACAAAACTTGGCTCACCAGCCTATAGAACACATTTACAATTCATTGCACATCTCATGATCTGTAACGGGGCTCGGCCTTGGGGACACTACAATACCTGGGGAGATGACAGAGTGCCCTAGTAAGTTGGTTCCCTTAGGGATGAGTTGCCACTAGGTGGGTCTATGAAAGGTAATCGTCCATTCCTTCCATACTTACCACTTTTCATCATTGTCCCTCTCATCTTTCCCCTACTTTCGTTTGGGCATTGGGTTTTTCCAAGCTAGTAAGGGTTGTACCTTGCCTTGTGGGAAGAAGGGGCTAAAGGCCCAGAGGGTAAAAATAGTTGGCAAAAGTTAAAAGCCAAAATGAAACCTTGAGATGCTTCGCACAGGGATTCCCGAGAAAGCAATAAATGGCTTCTCAGCAAGAAAAGGGAACCCGTAAAATAAAATAAAAAAATCAAGATCTAGTTGGTGGATAGGAGGTCTCATCATGAGCCGACCTATTAGGTCCATGGGCATGTAGTGGTATGACACTACCATCCATCTGGTCACCAAACCAGGGTAGTGGCTCTTGGTGGCATAGCCAAGAGAAATGGGGTCTCATCACGAGCCAGCCTTCATATTTCCGTGAAGTACTTGTGGGTTAACGCTGTCACCACTGGTCACAACGCCAAGACAGTGTCCCTGAGCTATTCTCTTGAAAAGAAAAAGCAATAAGACAAAGAATAAAAGGCATTGAATGAGCTAGGAAAAAATGGCATCCATGACAAGGTGCAACTCGCCCTCTACAGAGGCACCCACAGGTAAGACCTACATTTCCATGTTATCACTGTACCCCTTGCCCAAACATTCCCTACACCATTTCATACACCTACATGACCTAGATTGTTCTTCACCTGGGAAACACCCCAAACTTGAGGAGGATTAGCCCAATAGGACATCCTGAGACCCTCTCCAAACCTGGCTTGTTAAACTGCATAACGTCTTTGAGCATTTGTCTGGGTAAAGGGGGGTTTGATGCACATGTTTGGGTAATTTGAATATTAGACGTGATTGACATTGCTATGATCCCTGTGACTTATGAGCCCATGGAGGGCGTACTTCTTGTTGTTGCAAGACCATGCCCGGTGGACAAGTACATATGGGGAGATGATTAGCTCAAACCTCCATGGGGCTAAAATCCCACCAGATGGATGTTGTGACCCCAGCCAGGGGCAGAGATACACCAAGGGCTTGCACCAGAGAAAAAGAAGGGCATTCCACCAGAGACACTTTGGCAGGCCTGGACCTAGGGGGATCTTGCTCTCCCCCCTGAACGTTGGCCTTGGGAGGCCCATGACGTCACCCTTGTGACCCTAGACGTCACCCAGCGTTAGATGGACATGATGGAGGCAGTTGTGTGCTAGGTGGCACGTGTGGCATCATCCGGAGGCCTTGGAAGGCCTAACATTTTGCTCATGGGGCCTAACGTCCCACTTATGAGGCCCAACGTTACCCTAGGAGGGCATGACGTCACCTCTATTACACATTTTAAGGTTTAATTCTTTGAATTTATGTAAAAACTGAATTCTTTATGTAATTTGGCCATGTCGGCCTTTTCTGACCTAAATTTTAATTAAAGGTCATTGATATTGTATAAATAGAGAGATAAAACTCTCATTTTTTTATCATCTTTCACTCACACAAGTGTGAGGTCTGAAATTCGGCCCCCTTTAAGGGTATTTGGCTGAAATTAAGGGGTGCGCAACTTCTTGGAGAGGCTATTCTTGGTTTATTTTGGCATTTTTTCATGGAGGAAAGTCTTCAACTAGGGTTTGTTGCTAGATTATTCTTGATGAAGTAAGTACATCTGCAATTCTTCATTTATTTTTGAATGGTTATGGTAAATTTGCTTGTTCATATCAAAGATTATGAAATTGCTAGTTTGAAACCCTAGGGGAGAAGCATATGTTACTATCATTTTCCTTAGAATTTTCCACCTACTTGAAATTGCTAGAAAACACTTCTTTTGAAGTATACACTAGAGCCCTACCTTTGTAGCATTCTAGTATCATCACTTGATTTGCTTTATACATTTTACTTCAAATTTAATCTAAGGAAGAAGGAAATCACTAGGGCCTAAGGTTACTTACTTTCTAGCAATCTTTCCTTCTAGGGTATAGACATTGAGGCCTTAGGTTACTAACACCTCAAATATCTCATCCCTCCCTTTAGGTTATTTATTATCATTGTTGTTTTCCTCTAAGAGTTGTCGCTGCTAACCTTGACTCCATTACCCTAAAAGGCACTAGTCCACTCCTCACAAGTGATTGATTGACCAAACAACTCTTAAACTATCTTCCCTAAGACTTCTACTAACTTCTACTAACTTTAAGCTAGACTAACTCACTAACTAATTTGTTGTTGTTACAAAAGACTGCTACAGCCATCTATAACAGCAGCAAATTCATCCTAAAAGCTGATTAGACATTGCCATAATTACTTCTGACAACTATTATCATTTTGTTAACTTAAGGCTATTATTTCTTGTCATTTTTAAGCATTGTTGAGGCATAATTGTCGTGGTTGTTGCTAAATATTCATTGTTGTTATAAATATTCACATTACTTCAGTTCTATATCAGCTTGTTTATCTTTCAGAAGTTTATGGTTTTATGAAGCATTGACACCATATGGTACTTGCAAATTGCATTTATTTTCTACTTGTTGTCTTGTTCTGGGCAGGTACACTTAATTTATCTTTTGCTGCATCTCAATAAAACTCTAACACTTTTGATCTGAGTGACCTGTGAGAGGGGTGGGACTTTCTTATAGCTTTACCTTAGCCTTATCAAACCCTCAAGTCATTGGGGACGTCTCCCCTGAGGTACTGTGACATACTCCTAAATAGAAAGAGGTGTCCTATTAAGGTAACAGTGATAGGTCATTCTCCTTGTTACGCCAATTCAGTATCCACTTGCCTTTGGCTTTGGGCAAGTACAAATTGTGCGATAACAGTCACTAAATAGTAAATTCATAAGATATCAACACTAAAGCTTGTTGTTGCTCATCCAATAGCACCTTCAAGCAAGAGCTCCAATACAACTATCAAATCGTCGAACACCTTGAATCTATTGACACAAGTTTTCATCAAGATTACTCCAAGCCAACTATGAAGGATTTTGAATCTGATTACCCCAAACCACACAAAATATTTACTTGCCTTTCCTCACAGATTCTTTGCAACTTGACATGCAACCTAATTTGACCTACTTACAAGTCAGAAAGCATGACCAAACTAATTTATCAAGGGGCACATTTATTGCCTTTGATTTTCCCAAACATGTGTGTCTTCGATTCAAACACCCTACTGCATTTCCCAAATGACCTAGAACTGAGCTCTAATACCATATAAGATTTTATAATTGCATATGGACATGAAAGTAAACACAAGATATGGTGGATGAAATAATAACGTCCTATATCACTAGCAATGGTGTAGCCAATCAACTAGAATTTATGTTGCACTCCCAAGGATTAAGAAGGGGTATCATCAAGTACATACCCAAGCCCGGGCGCTTTACGCCAAATGGGTCAAAGAAGCATTGGAAGGCAATGAAGCTTGGAAGGTATTCCTAAGAAATTGCATCCTTTTATGAGTGCCTCTAGGCAAAAAAATCATGGGTGGGTCTTAATTTGCAAACTCTTATTGTCGCTCTAACCAGTGTAAAGATGAAACGCACTTTTGTTGCTCAAAGCATCTAGCAAGCCTTAGAGGCAATGAAACTCCATTTCAGCTAGAAGGGCCAACCTAATCTAAATTGTCCTTCAATGACCATTCCCTCCAATGATCTCTTGTTCTCTACATAAAGGAAAAATGCTAACTAGGATAGCCTTGTTCTTCGCCTTGAGATTTTTTGAGAGGCATCAACACTTACAAAGACGTCCTTGATGTCCAGAGTTGGGATTGGATGCCTTGGTCAAAGTTGTTAGAATTTGGTAGCTCGGAGGTACTTCTGCATTGGTGGATCTCAGCATGCGGAAGTGACCGAGCACACTTTCTCCCTAGTGACTTTATAATGAGTTTTTATAAAGTAACTTTATAAACTGATTTTATAAAGTTGGGTCTATTAATTTTTTACTGTAAAAGTGACTTTATGATGTTATGGGTCACGTTAGTGACTTAAGTGACCTCAGCGGATGATTAAGTCATGACCATTGATCTCATGAGGGCAAGATCTAATCTTGACCATCAATCTCATTGGAAGACCAAGGGTTAGGGCTGTTACATTTCGGAAATGCATAAAGACAGCATTAGCAGAGAAGGAGGGCGCACACTTTGAGGAGAGAGGAGTGGGAGGTGAAGGGTCACACATCCCAAGAGATCTTTGAGCGTGGAGAAAGGAGAAGGACAGCAGGCAAGGGAAACACATCTTTCAGGGGAGGAAGTGGGCATGCATCCCAAGACACTTGCAGCTGATATTGAACAGGACCGTACAGCAGCTAAAGAAGTCTGTACTGAATGGATTTGCTAGACTGTACAGTTGAGGTATGCACTGAAATCGTGGCTCTGATTTTAAGACAAAATGTTGGTTTAGAATCTGTATTTTTTTTACTGTTGGTACAGAAAATCGTGCACACTGTTCAAGAAAGTTAATGCTGAAGTACAGGCCGTACAGTTCATCATTGAACAGAAATTTGATGCAGTTTCATAGGCATAGACTTATCACGGATTTCTAGATTCTTTGGCATAGTTTTCTAACTGTAGAAGAGGCACATTTTCTGAGTTGAGTTATGTTATATTCTTGCTGTAAATGGCTGTTGTTATCTCAGTATCTTTCTCTATAGCTTAATAAGAAATCTCCTTAATTTGTCACTATTTTCCTGTGTTATTCTTCTTGGGGTTTTGCCCAGATTTTTTATGGTGCCAAAAGTGTATTTTGTCTACTGTTTGTAAATGATTCCGCTGCTGATTTAGTTCCATATCTATATTATTCAGTGTTTGTGCTCATTAAATATAGTTAGTATTGGGTTTTCATGCTTGACTGTTGAGACTTAATTGAAGACTGAAATCTGAGTATAATATAGTGAGTTTCTGAACTAATTTTAACATGGTATCAGAGCAGGTGCTCCGAAGTTCAGTGAGCAGCTTTGGCACTTGAGACAGCAAGTGATTTGCTGGGACATTTGCTTGAAGAAGGGAGGAGAGACTCTTTGTCGGGTGGACAAAGATGACTTCCAGCATCAGGTTTGAAGATAGGTTGCAGGGGATCTCCAACTACCTGCACTGGACAGTTAGAATCAGCAATGTTCTCAAGGAGAACAAATTATGGTCGTTTGCAAACACCATCGTGCATGTACCTGCTTCAGATCCCATAGCTCTTGATGTTCATGAGGTGAAGAAAGCCAAGACTCAGAGAATCATTTTGGATGGGATCAAAGACCACCTTATTCCACACTTGGCTAAGAAGAAGATGGCCAAAGAAATGTGGGATGCACTGAAAAGTTTGTATGAGGCAAAGAACGAGAACCGGAAAATGCTCTCCAGGACAAGCTCCATAGTGCTAGGATGGCCAAAGAAGAGAGTGTGGGCACCTACCTCACCCGGGTTGCACAGGTGAAGGACAAATTGGCAGTTGTTGGAGAAGTTATCCCTGACTCAGAGTTGGTGCAGATAGCCCTCAAAGGTTTCACCAAGGAGTGGGAGGTTTTCGTGAAGTGTGTGGTGGGGAGAGAGAAGCTCCCTGACTGGAGCAAATTTTGGGATGATTTTACGCAGGAGGAGATCCGGGAGGGGTCTCAGGAAAAGGCAATGGATGGTGCAGACGACAAGAACGTTGCTCTTGTGGTAAAGAGCAATGAAAAGAAGGACATGAGCAAGGTGAGATGCTTTGCATGTCACAAGACTAGCCACTACGCTAGTCAGTGTCCAAACAAGAAGAAGAAGTCAGAACCAGAGGTGTCAGCATCACCAAAGATTGCAGAGTTTGCTGAGAGATATGAGAGGGAGTTCTCTCTCATGACTGGTCCCGTCGGTAGTGGGTGCCTAGTGTTCGAGGACATTGAGTCGTGGTTTGTGGACAGTGGAGCTTCTCGACACATGACTGGGTTAAGGTCATTTTTCCTCGATCTTACAGAGATAGACTCGGATTGCAAAGTGAATTGTGGAGCCGGCCCACAATTTGCAGTAAAGGGGGTTGGAAGGGTGAGATTCCAACTAGAGTCAGGAGGTTTTCTAGAGGTTGACGAGGTATTGTATATTCCAGAGTTCACTGTTAATTTCCTCTCGGTGTCAGCTTTGGATGAGAGTGGATTTGGAGTTGTCTTCTACGGTGGACATGTGTTTTTATATCCTGTGGGAGCAAATGCTGACACAGCAGTGATGCTTGGTGTCAGGTATGAGGGCCTATACAGGTTGTTGGTGTTGATGATTGTAGTGTTAGGTGACATTCTCCAGGATACGTTCTCCTCTATGACTGAGTTGAGTCGACCTGTGAGAGAGCCCAGTGTTGGGTATGCCCATGTGATGGGGTGCATCGTTCTCCTCTGTGTGAGAGTTGAGTCGTCCCCCAGTGTTGGGTGTGCCCATGCGATGGGTGTATCATTCTCCTCTATGTGAGAGTTGAGTCGATGTGGTCTCTTACCTTTGTACTCCTGTGGACTCAGTTGATTCAGGCTTAAGATGGTACTCTAGATGATTCTCATGTGGAATCCGTTGAGATAGAGATCTGTTGAGTATGATGTCCCTATGGTTGAGCATAGGTGGATGTGTCCCTAGTGGTTGAGCACTAGTGGACGTGTGGATCCCTTGCTATATTGTCTAAGTGTAAGATTTACTTGTAACCCTAATTGTGATGTAAAGGGTACAAGTCGGCCCCACCATATGTGAAAGATAATTAAGGTTTATTGTAATAATTAATTATATTTATGAGTTATTGAGGTCGGCCTTGTTGTGCCAATAGACACACCTATTGTTGTGTCTGGTCTTGTATAAATAAAGGTGATTTCCCCATTGAGGAAACACACTCACACTTGACATTTCTAAATTTCAGCAAGTGCATTTAAGGTTGAAGTGTGCACCTCTCTTGGGCGCTAGTTTCAAGGTTGTAGAGCACCCTCTTGTGTGCATTAGGGTCCTATGGTTGGGGGATCTTCTCTTGAGAATATAGCAAAGGATTGTTGGGTTTTCTTCCCTTGAGTAGCAGGGTTTCCCAGGATATTTCTTGTGTTCTTGTGCATGGTAATTCTTCTTTTGATCTTGGTTATTGCAGCACTTGTCTATGGTGTAGTTGCATTTGTTTATGGTTCAAGTACATGCTAAATGAAATAAGCCTCATGCTTGAGCCTAGCATAGTGAAAATTCAACATGGTATCAAAGCATAGGTCTTGAAGAAGCTATTGCACAAGCCTTCAAGTAAGTCGTCCTCTCTTCTGCAGAGTCGTACAACCCTCCTAGGATTTCCAGAAAAAGGTACGGCCCTCTCTTGTTTGGTTGTTTCAGCACCTTCCACTGAAATGTTGGGAGTAAAAATGGCATAGGAGTGTACAGCCTCCTTCGATGCATCTCCAGCAACTCTTAGATTGCATTTTCAAAAATTTAGGATTTTTGGCCCTAGGGTTTCTAGGGTTTCGCAATTTTCTGCAGAAATTTTGTTTTTAGGGTTTTTGCAGCTCATTGAAGGAATTTTTCAGCTCACCAGTGTTCTTCTGACCTTCAAGGCTTATTGTTGGCAATCATAAGTCCAATGAAACCTAAGTTGCTAGCCTAGCCTAGTCGTTAGGTTTCCTAGCCTAGTTGCTAAGGGTTTGTGGAAGAATCTACAAACCATGAGGAACAGAACCTTGGTGGAAGATAGGCTTGATGGATCAAGCAACTTCAGTTCCTGGAAGTCAAGACCACAGATCACCCTAGAAGAGGATGACCTATTGAGTGTGATACAAAAGGCTTTACCAAAGACAGCGACCGATGAAGAGAAAGAAGAATGGAAGGAATATGACGTCAAGGCAAGGAAGATAATCATCTATTCAGTGAGAGATCATCTCCTACCTCGTATTGCCAACCTGAAGACAGCTCGTGAGGTGTATGAAGCATTGAAGAATATGTTTGAGAGTAACAACACCCTCAGAGCTCTTACATTAAAGGGCCAGCTTCAAAATATCAAGATGACAAAAGTTGACACCGTTGCTACCTTCTTCATGAAGATTTCAGAGATCAGAGATCAGCTAGGTGCCATTGGAGAAATCATATCAGACAGAGAACTTGTCTTGACCACTCTCAATGCTCTTCCAAGAGATTGGGAACCATTTCTTCAAAGTATCAATGGTAGAGCAGAACTACCTACTTTTGATCGTTTATGGACAGACTGTACCCAGGAAGAAATCAAACTTATAGCTAGAGGAGTGGAAGACTCCCCTCGTGATGACAATCGTGCTCTTGCCTTTCATACAAAGAAAGGAGGAAGAAATAGAAGAAGCTTCAGTCAAGCATTCAAAGGCAAGAAGACTTCATCAGCTTCAGGGTATGATCATAGAAAAGAGAAATTAAAGATCCAGTGTTTCAGATGTGACAAGTATGGACACTTTGCGAGAAATTGTCCTACCAGGAAGAGAGGAAGACAACATGCCTCCACTGTTGACATTGATCCAGACCCACCTCAGAGAGATGAAGACATGAAAGATGAGACTTTCTTCTTCTGAGCTTTCTCAAGAGGACCAAAAGCAAGCTTGAATTGACTGTAGACTAAGGTAAGTTTTGTACTACATTCCTTATTTGATTTCATCATTACCCTGTAGTTGCTTGCATTTTTTATAATGAAGGGTATTATCCCACGTATGGGAGCCCTCGTGACTTGGACCATTATCCCTGGTACGAGAGTCCAAATTTTCTTGGTTGATTATTATCCTAGTACAAGAGGCCATTTTGGTTGTTATTCCTACGGGAGGCCATCTTGGTTATTATCCTAGTACAGGAGGCCAACAAAGTACTGTAGAGTCAATAGAGGACCTAAGAAGACATGAGATGTCTCAAGGTTAGCAACACAGGAAAAGGAAGATGTTCATCCTTCCGACTTCAGAGGGAGTCACTTGACTCAGAGAGAGTCAAACTATTTGAGAAGAAGGAAGAGACAATACCTTCTCCCCTTCAGCAGTTCAGAGGGAGACAGCCATTGATCCAGTTGATCCAGCTGATCCAATTGATCCAGTTGCTCCAGTTGATGTTCCCAGAGACATTGCAGTAGGCCATATAAGGCATGTCTGGGCTCGACAAACTCTGCAGGAGGCAAAGGGACATGCAGCTCCTCGAGGCACATTCCGAGAGAGTAAGAGACCACGGAGATTTTTGAGCTATGTTTCAACCATGAGCCACATCATTGATACTAAGCCTTCTTATCATGGAGAAGCAGCATATCAGCAGGTATGGCAAGATGCCATGACAGAAGAGTATCAGTCCATCATGAAGAATGATGTGTGGGATATCGTTCTGAGACCAGAAGGGAACTCTGTAGTGACTTCCAAGTGGATCTATAAGATCAAGCATGCAGTTGATGGAAGTGTTGAGAAGTACAAAGCAAGATTTGTAGCTAGAGGATTCTCACAGGTGGAGGGAATTGATTATGAGGAGACATTTGCTCCAGTAGCCCGATACACTTCCATTCGTACTATCATTGCACTAGCTGCATCTATGGGTTGGAAACTACATCAGATGGATGTAAAGACAACCTTTCTCAATGGTGGGATTGAGGAAGAAGTTTACATCGAGCAGCCAGAGGGATTTGTGATACATGACAAGAAATCTCATGTGTGCAGGTTGAAGAAAGCCTTGTATGGACTAAAGTAGGCACCTTGTGCTTGGTACGAGAAGATGGATGAATTCCCAATGAGTTTGGGCTTCAGTGAGAGTTGTTGATCCAAACCTATATTATCACATTGTTGGTGACGAGTGCCTAATCTTGGTCCTATAAGTTGTTGAATTATTCCTCACAGGTTCAGAAAGACTTATTGTTGAATGCAAGCGAGAATTGACTTATGAATTCGAGATGAAGGATCTGGGTATGATGCACTACTTCTTGAGACTAGAAGTATGGCAGAGGACTGATGAGATTTTCCTGAGTCAAGGAAAATATACAGTGGAGATATTGAAGAAATTCGGTATGACAGACTGCAAATCCATGCCTACACCGATGGTGATAGATCTATGAATGAGGCTTCTATTGATTCAGGCGAGATTGATCCACATTTATACAAACAGTTGATTGGATCATTGATGTATCTGGTTAACACCAAACCTGATATATGCTATGTAGTGAATGTACTTAGTCAGTTCATGAGTCAACCGAGACAGACTCACTGGATAGCAGCGAAGCATGTATTGAGATATCTACGAGGCACAATTGGATATGGCCTGAGATATGCCTCCGGTGTAGACATGAGATTGCAGGGATACGCCGATGCAGATTGGGCAAGGAGCGCAGTGGACCGGAAGAGCACATCTGGTTGTTGTTTTACCTTGGGATCTGCCATGGTTTCCTAGTGCAGCAGGAAATAGAGCTCTGTGGCCTTGAGTACTGCAGAAGCAAAGTATATAGCATTGAGTGTGGCAGTCCGCAAAGCAGTGTGGCTTCGCAAGCTCCTGACAAATTTATTTGAACATGAGATGGATTCTACCATTATTCATTGGGATAACCAGAGTTGTGTGAATCTCTCTGAGAATCTCGTGTTTCACGATAAATCGAAACACATTGAGATCAAATACCATTATATCAGAGACATGGTGCAGAGGAAAGCAGTACACGTGCAGTACCTTCCTACACATGAGCAGATTGCAGATATCTTCACCAAACCGCTTGCCAGAACGAAGTCTGAGTACTTCACTGAGAAACTTGGCCTAGTGGAGAATGCCTCCCTAGCTGAGAGGGAGTGCTAATGATTGCAGCATCAAGTGACATTCTCCAGGATACGTTCTCCTCTATGACTGAGTTGAGTCGACTTGTGAGAGAGCCCAGTGTTGGGTATGCCCATGTGATGGGGTGCATTGTTCTCCTCTGTGTGAGAGTTGAGTCGTCCCCCAGTGTTGGGTGTGCCCATGTGATGGGTGTATCGTTCTCCTCTATGTGAGAGTTGAGTCGATGTGGTCTCCTACCTTTGTACTCCTGTGGACTCAGTTGAGTCAGGCTTGAGATGGTACTCTAGATGATTCTCATGTGGACTCAGTTGAGATAGAGATCTGTTGAGTATGACATCCCTGTGGCTGAGCACATGTGGACGTGTCCCTAGTGGTTGAGCACTAGTGGACGTGTGGATCCCTTGCTATATTGTCTAAGTGCAAGATTTACTTGTAACCCTAATTGTGATGTAAAGGGTACAAGTCGGCCCCACCATATGTGAAAGATAATTAAGGTTTATTGTAATAATTAATTATATTTCTGAATTATTGAGGTCGGCTCTCTTGTGCCAATAGACACACCTATTGTTCTGTCTCGTCTTGTATAAATAAAGGTGATTTCCCCATTGAGGAAACACACTCACACTTGACATTTAGGAATTTCAGCAAGTTCATTTAAGGCTGAAGTGTGCACCTCTCTTGGGTGCTAGTTTCAAGGTTGTAGAGCACCTTCTTGTGTGCATTAGGGTCTTATGGTTGGGGGATATTCTCTTGAGAATATAGCAAAGGATTGTTGGGTTTTCTTCCCTTTAGTAGAAGGGTTTCCCAGGATATTTCTTGTGTTCTTGTGCATGGTAATTCTTCTTGTGATCTTGGTTATTACAGCACTTGTGTATGGTGTAGCTGCATTTGTTTATGGTTCAAGTACATGCTAAATGAAATAAACCAAATGCTTGAGCCTAGCATAGTGAAAAATCAACAGTTGGGTCGACCTGTGTTGGGGTTCAGTGGATTTCTGAACTCAAATTATGTGTCGGAGAGTGGGCAGGTTGCACGAGAGAGAGAGTTGATACCGGGGACTCAGTGCTCTTCAGGGACTCTCAGAGGACTCAGTGGACATGAGTGGAGACAATTGGATGCTCAGGAGAGTGTGCAATCTCCTAGAAGCATGTCTTCGGTTCATGGAACAGCAGAGGTAGCAGCAGAGGCTTCCAGTGCAGTGGAAGTAGTGGCTTCCTGTTCATAGGGAGCAGAGACTTCTAGTACAGGGGGAGCAGCTATGGCAGTTGATAAGATGGAGACAGATTCGGGTGGTGGTACCAGAAGTACCTCTCTCGCTAAGAGGGAGTGTTAGAATTTGGTAGCTCGAAGGTACTTCTGCATTGGCAGCACTTAGTGTGCAGAAGTGACCGAGCACACTTTCTCCCTAGTGACTTTATAATGAGTTTTTATAAAATAACTTTATAAAGTTGGGTCTTTTAATTTTTTAATGTAAAAGTGACTTTATGATGTTATGGGTCACTTTAGTGACTTAAGTGGCCTCAACGGATGATTAAGTCATGACCGTTGATCTCATGAGGGCAAGATCTAATCTTGACCGTCAATCTCATTGGAAGACAGCATTAATGGAGAAGGACGGTGCACACTTTGAGGAGAGAGGAGTGGGAGGTGAAGGGTCACACATCCCAAGAGATCTTTGAGCATGGAGAAAAGATAAGGACAGCAGGCAGAGGAGGTGCATCTTTCAGGAGAGGAAATGGCCACATATCCCAAGACACTTGCAGCTGATATTGAGCAGGACCGTACAGCAGCTAAAGAAGTCTGTACTGTACGGATTTGCTAGACTGTACAGCTGAGGCATACACTGAAATCGTGGCTCTGATTTCAAGGCAAAATGCTGGTTTAGAATCTGTATTTTTCTTTACTGCTGGTACAGAAAATTGTGCACACTGTTCAAGAAAATTAATGCTGAAGTACAGGCCGTACAGTTCAGCATTGAACAGAAATTTGATGCAGTTTCATGGGCAAAGACTTGGCACAGATTTCTAGATTCTTTGGCACAGTTTTCTAAGTGTAGAAGAGGCACATTTTCTGAGTTGAGTTCTGTTATATTCTTGCTGTAAATGGCTGCTGTTATCTCAGTATCTTTCTCTGAAGCATAATAAAGAAATCTCCTTAATTTGTCACTCTTTTCCTGTGTTATTCTTCTTGGGGTTTTGCCCCGATTTTTTATGGTGCCAAAAGTGTATTTTGTCTACTGTTCGTAAATGATTCTGCTGCTGATTTAGTTCCAGATCTATATTATTCAGTGTTTCTGCTCATTAAATACAGTTAGTATGGGTTTTCATGCTTGACTGTTGAGACTTAATTGAAGACTGAAATCTGAGTATAATATAGCGAGTTTCTGAACTAATTTTAACAAAAAATAAAAATCAATCTTCATCTAGCCAACCCAAACAAGTTGGTTAATGACCAAATTTAAGATTTAATCCAAGAATCTTTGCTTAATAAACTAGGCTTACATTCTCCTAAATCCTAGCGAAAGGATTAGAAATAGAACAAGGCCAAGGCCTTCAAGAAATACATATCAGTGGATGCATATAGATGACTACGTAATAAGCCTATCCTAGATGGTCAAATGTATAAACATTGGAGGCTCAAATCTAAACAAACGACCTAGCTCTTTCATCTACACAACATCTAGAAACCTCTAGTTGAACCCAAAAAGGACATGGTTGTATGTTCCCTTATTCCTAGGGTCTTGGCTCTTGGTAACAAGTGCATTCACCTCTGCATCCCTCAACCTAAGTGTCCCCTCTGTGGCAGATTTAAAACACTAAAGCCCCTTTTCTAGTATTGATCATATGTTAAATTAGAGTAGGATTAAGTCTCTAAATTTCATATCTTGGACATTCACCCTCTTGAGAGATAAACTTCTCTGGGGCATTGAATTCTATGTAGCATGGTATATCAGAATTGAAGTGCTTTTCCTCAATTGGGATAAACAAAATGATGTTATGTTTAATACGACACAACATGTTAAATATTTTTCCTAATTGGATAGCTCGTTAATCATGCCAATTTGTAGTCCCCGAGGTGTAGGACAGTCGGTGACGGAGTGTGTTGTTAAGCCACTCCGTGTTGAAAAGTCACCAGTTTGAGACCTGCGAGGACAAAAAATCCAACCATGTTAAGGGTTGGTTTGGCTCAGGTCGGGTGCGATCCCTGGGTGACTTTGACGGCATAGATGCCCCTGAGTCGCAGTTTCTCAAGCCAAAGGTTAATCCCGCTGCCAAGAAGGTCCGGACAAATTAACAAACAAAAAAAAAATCATGCCAATTTGTACATGTGGATAATTGTGCAGGTGCAAAAGGTTGAGCTAGATGTGGTGGTACCTAAGCCAATTGTTGGATACTAGGGGATGCTCCCTACACTATGAATAGAGAGTGACCTACCACCTCTCCAACCCATTTGGCCCAATCCAAGGAATTGCATAGGTTTGAAGGAAGGCCATGACAGAGCATTGGTTGATCTATTTGTGAGAAAAGGGAATGTCAACATTGTTGGGCCCCTCTACCACAACACTAGAATCATAAATTCCTGCAACTCATACTTGCCATTTCCAAGACTGAGAAGCCTCTTGAGGAGCATTAGCAAGAGGAGGAGGGATGGGGTACCTGTATGTTAATTTCTTAAAACCAGTGCCTAGATAAACTAGATCAGATCTAGATTACACTTTTGGAATTATTTAACCATTTAATGCAGCGGAAAACTAGAAAAGCAAATCACAATTACACAGTATTTCTCTGCTCTTCAAATCAGTTCATCATTTAAATAATTTCAGAACTTACAAGAGCTCCCGTACTCGGGAAAATGGCTCTGAGAAGGAAAACCACAAATCCTCTGCAAACCTAATTAATCACAACACCTCGATCTGTGCGCAATTGATCTACTATGGTTGTCCGTACAGATTGTACAGGTCTACTGTACTGCCAATCTGCTGCTATAATTAATTTCTGCAGCTCACACATGCGACCAGTCTGCTGCTGCTCAATTGTTGTATGGATCTGTTGTACGGCCCTATGCATGCTGCCTCGGTTTGTGTGTTGTTGTTCTGCTGCCCTCTGTTGAGATTGTAGCAAGGAAGGTCTTCCATCATCATCACAAGGTCCTAGGATGATGGAGGACAATGAAACTTAGGCTAAGCTGATTAATTAAATGTTTTCCTAAGTCCAACTTAGGAAAAGAACTGTTGATGTGTTATAATTTTCAGTTGACTTTATTGAGTACTTTTTCTAAAGTTAAAGTGAAAAATAATTTAAGTTGTGGCCTTTTAATCTTGACCATTGATCTCATCATGAGGGTGAGGGTTGATCTCAGCCCTCAATCCTTTTGGAGATTAGGGTTTCACTTGCTCAATGAAGAATAAAGAGATCAGCTGGGCTAGAGGGGCGCACAAGTGGGAGAGAAATCGATTGCAGATTTGCAGGTGAGAGTTTTTGCAAGAGGACAGAGGAGAGTCTAGCAGGTGAATCGACTCACATCTTCACCAAATCGCAGAGGCTAAGCTGCAGATCTGGCAGGGCCGTACAGAGTGACGCAGGAGGGTCGTACATTCACGCAGAGGCTCACCTTCTAGTTGTTGTTTCGTTCTGGTTCTGTTTTGGAGGGTCTAGGGAGGCCGTACGGTTTTGTTGGAGAAGGTTTTGCTAAAGATTATTCAGCTGTTGGCAGAGGCCGATTTTACTTTGTAAGAAATTTCCATATTTTCCTACTCATAAATAATAAAATCTCAGATCTGTTGCACCGGTTTTCCCACCATGGGTTTTTCTGGGGACTATTGTCCAAAAATAAGTGTGTACATTTGATGTGATTGCTGTCTACTTTTACTTTCAATTCCTGGTAATTTATTTTTGCTGTGTATTTAATTTACTGTGAAGAAAAACCTTGAATAATCAGTTAAAAATTAATTTGATTGGTTTAAAGTGTACTAGGTTTAGAAATTTCACATGGTATCAGAGCAGGACTGTTAAAGAGGCAATATCACAAGTGGGTTTTCAAGATCCAACAAAATCTGAAGTTTCAGGCACAGATCTAAGGCAATCGTCATCTTCCCTTGCGCCTAGGGTTTGTGTGCTAGGGTTTCAACATAAAAAGAAAAGCACAGGTAGGGTTTGAACATAACACTTTCAGAAAATGGCCATGAGTTTGAGGGTGGAAGACAGGTTACAAAGGGCTCAGAATCACCCCACCTGGAAAGAAAGGATGACAATGATATTGGAAGTCATTGATGTGTAAGAGCATGTCAGTGACAAGGCAGCAGCTCCCATAGGTGCAGTTGAATTGGTCATCTGGAAGAAAGGTGAGGCTAAGGCCAAGAGCCTAATTCTTGATGGGATAAAGGACCATGTGGTCCCACATCTCTCAGGAAAAGTTGAGTCAAAAGACATGTGGAAAGCCCTAAGTGACCTCTACCAAAACAAAAATGAGAAGAGAGTGATGGCTCTACGCAAGCAACTGCGTGGAACCAAGATGGCCAAAGGTGAAGGTGTAATACCTTATCTTACCGGGATAACCCAGATTAGGGATGAACTTGCAACAGACGGTGAAAAGACTGAAGATCCTGAGTTTGTGTGTATTGCACTAGATGGCTTTACTAAGTCATGGGACGTTTTTGTCCGTGGTGTGATAGCTCAGGAGAAGCTCCCTGGTTGGCAGCGACTATGGATGATTTTGTGCAGGAAGAGATTAGGATTGGTCAAGCAGGACCATCATCTTCAACTCATACAAAGGAGGAAGAAGGTTTGGCCCTTACAGGCAAAGCAAAGGGCAAGAAGAAGAGGAAAGGTGGAAAGAAAAACATCGACTTCTCAAAAGTCAAGTGCTTCCAATGTCACAAGATGGGTCACTTTGCATCACAGTGTCCAAAGAGAAAGAAGAAGAAGCCATAGATGGCAGCTTCAGCAGCAGTGGATGAGTTTGCCAAGTCATTTGAGGAGGATTTCTGCTTCATAGCCTGTATGTCTAGTACAGTTGTTTCAGACATGTGGTTTGTAGACAGTGGTGCATCTTGTCATATGACAGGGCGCAAAGAGTGGTTTACTAGGCTACAGGAGGGAGGCGTAAATCTAGTCATTGAGTTAGGGGATGATAGGCGCTACAAGGCGCAAGGAGTTGGCACAATCTCATTTTAGAGGGAGTCCGAGAAACCACTTCGTTTTAATGATGTGTTATATGTTCCAAGGTTGACCAAGAACCTCATCTCAGTCTCTACTCTCGAGGATAAGGGATATGAAGTCACTTTCCGTAAAGAAAAGGTATTCATCAGACCAAGTGGGTCAAGTGAAAAGATGGACAGGATGATTGGGGTTCGAGAGGAGAAGGTCTACAGGTTACAGGTTCAGCCGAGGAGAGTATTAGCGAGTTTCACCACAATTATAGGTGAGTTGTGGCACAGAAGGATGGCACATATTCATTTTGGTGCTTTGGGGCATTTGAGGGAGGCGTCACTGGATTGCCTAAGATTACAGCTGAGAGGCATGACCCTTGCAAGGGTTGTGTATTGGGCAAGTATGCTCAGAAACCCTTTCCATCTAGCGAGCACAGGTCCAAAGGAGTACTGGATCTGATACACTCTAACGTATGTGGGTCGATGAGTGGCTCCAGATACTTTGTCTTGTTTATTGATGACTAGACCAGGAAGACTTGGATTTACTTTCTAAAGACCAAGGATAAGGTCTTTGGGAGGTTTCTAGAGTTTAGAGCTCTAGTAGAAAACCAAACTGGGAGGAAGATTCGGGTCTTAAGATCGGATAATGGGGGAGAGTACACCTCCAAGGAGTTCGAGGATTATTGCACAGCAGTGGGGATCAAAAAGAAACTCACGGTTCCCTACAATCCTCAACAGAATGGAGTGGCCGAGAGAAAGAACAAGACTGTGGTTGGAGCAGCACGAGCTATGATTCATGATCGGGGACTGCCATTGTTCTTATGGGTAGAGGTGAGTAGTGTTGCAGTATATTTGCAGAATAGGAGTCCCCACATAGTTTTGGGGAAGTGGACACCTGAGGAGACATTTTTAGGTACTAGGCCAGATGTGAGTCATATTTGCATCTGGGGCAGTGTATGTTATTGTCATGTCCCTTCAGAGAAGAGAACAAAGTTGGACCCTACAGAGGTGAAGGGGTTACTTGTTGATTACAATGAGGCTTCCAAAGCCTACAGGATCTATATGCCTGCACACAGGAAGGTTATTGTGTGTGGAGATGTGCAGTTCAAGGAGGAACATGCATTGAGGAGAACGAAGGATTTGCCAGCAAGTATAGAGAACCAGCAAGGACAGAGTATAGGAGTCCAGGAACAGGAGGCACAGAGTAAGAAGACAGGATCACAGGAGCAGACATAGGATACAGGTGTTCAGAGGGAGATTGTTGGACAAGATCATCATGAGCGAGTTGATGATGAGAAGGAGGAGCATGATGCAGTTCACCAAGAGCAGATTACTAGGCTACGGCCTAAGTGGTACAAGTCTACAGTCAATGATTCTAGGTTGGCAGGGCTTCCAAAGAGGGACTTCAGATGCAGCAAACCACCAGAGAGACTTGGATATATGGCATTGATGACTCAACTCATTGATGTTGAGCCTTCCATTTATGAGAGTGTTGCACAGCATAAAGTGTGGCAGGAGGCCATGATGGAGGAATATGCCTCCATTATGAAAAATGATGTATGGGAGGTAGTTCTGAGGCTAGAGGATAAAAAGGTGGTTGGATCCAAGTGGATCTACAAAGTTAAGCATGCAACAAATGGAAGCGTGGACAAGTACAAAGCATGCTTTGTGGCCAAGGGGTTTTCACAGCGAGAGAGAGTTGATTACGAGGAGACCTTCGCTCCAGTGGCCAGGTATTCTTTAATCCAAGCAGTCATTTCATTGGCAACAGAGAAGGGCTGGCACGTTCATCAGATGGACGTGAAGACCGCCTTCCTTAATGGAGTTATTGAGGAGGAGGTATATGTGGAGTAGCCAGAGGGGTTTGAGGTTGGCAGCAGAGAGACGCATGTGTGCAGAATGAGAAGATCCTTGTATGGGCTCAAGCAGGCACCTCGGGCATGGTACTCGAGGATTGACAGCTACTTGAGGGAGATGGGCTTCCAGCGGAGCGAAGCAAATCTGAACCTGTATTTTCTTGCAGGGAAGGAGCCTCTTATACTGGTACTTTATGTAGATGACCTATTTCTCACTGGAGATGAGCAGCTGATAGCAGATTGCAAGGTCAACCTTGAAGCAGAGTTTGAAATGAAAGACCTTCGGTTGATGCACTATTTTCTAGGGTTGGAGGTTTGGCAGATGGATGGGCGCTTCTTCCTAGGACAAGGGAAGTATGCAGTAGATATTTTGCACAGGTTCAGGATGATAGATTGTAGGCCCATGTCCACACCTCTGGTTACAAAGTGGAGGAAGATTGATGCATCAAATTCGAAGACAGTAGACCCCATTGTCTATCGTCAGTTGATTGGATCGCTCATGTATTTGGTCAATACTCAGCGAGATATTAGATTTGCAGTAAACTCTTTGAGTCAGTTCATGGTGGACCCTCGAAGAGTACATTGGATTGTTGTGAAGCATGTGCTTCGTTATCTCAGAGGGACAATGGAGTACAGGTTATTCTATGAGCGCAGTGGTAGAGTAACATTAGTAGGTTTTAAAGATGTTGATTGGGCAGGGATGTGCAGAGGACAGGAAGAGTACTTCAGGTTGTTGCTTCAGCATTGGATCGGGCATCATTTCCTGGTTCAGCAGGAAGCAAAGATCAGTGGCATTGAGCTCTGTCGAGGCAAAGTACATGGCAGCCAGTTTGGCAACATGTGAGGCATTGTGGTTGAGGAAGTTACTTTTGGGCTTGTTCAGGCAGGAGCTAAAAGCTACTGTGATTCACTGTGACAATCAGAGTTGCATCAAGCTCTCTGAGAATCCGGTGTTTCATGATCGTAGCAAGCACATCGATATTTGTTGATGAAATGCAACTATGGGAGACATCCTCCAGCTTACAAACCTATGAGATGTGGAACATAGCAGTTATGTGAGTCTTTCTCTCAGCTTACAAACCTGAGAGAAAGCCCCTAAGAAGGGTACGTGGTTCCTGCCTGAGACAGAGCTAGGAACGTAGAGATGACCTCCTCCATGACGTGAGTGAGAAGAACTCCAGATGATTATCCGATGGAAAAGCGATCTGTTGAGTTAGGACGTGCATGTGGTTGAGCACAAGGTGAATGTGTGAAATCCCAAAAGTGTTGGACACATCGTCATGTGAACAGAAATGAAGATGATGTGATAGCCTCCTCTGAGCAGCAGAGTTGACAAGAAGACTCTAGATGATTCTCCTGTCGGTGGCAGTGGGAAAGCAAATCTGTAGAGTGGACGTGCCGGTGGACGAGTACAGGTGAATATGTGAAGACCTGGTTCTTCTGTGTACGAGTACAGGTCGGCCCTACCTTAATATGGTTGATATTAAATATAAAAGATAATTAATATTAATTATTATAATAATAATAATAATATGACTTAGAGAGGTCAGCCTTGTTGAGCCAATAGACACCTCAGTTGATAGGACAAGCCTAATATAAGTAAAGGAAAATTCTCATTGTGGAAGAACAATCAATCACTCAAGTTTGGAAATTTCAGCAAGTACACTTCTTTGGCAAAAGGTGTGCACCTCTCTTGGGCGCTAGAGTTCTAGGGTTTAAGCACCCTCTTGTGTGCTAGATATTTCTTGGTGGAAAAGGTCTTTCTCTTGAAGATTATAGCAAAGGATTTGGCTGGGTTTTCTTCCCTTGTCGAGAAGAGTTTCCCAGGATACATTTTGTGTTCTTGTGCATGGTGCTTCTTCTTGTGATCTTGGTTGTTGCAGCATTTATGGTTATGATTAAATGTTAAAATGAAATGAACTTCATGATTAACCTAATGCTTATGAAAAATCAACAATATTAGGTATCACTTCATCCAGGATTGTGTACAGAGAGGAGTCGGGAGGCTTGATTACATATAGACTGATGAGCAGATGACAGACATCTTTACCAAGGCACTGAGCAGACATAAGTTCGAGAAGTTCAAAGATCAAATGGGGTTGAGAAAGAATCCCTTCCTTGCTAAGAGGGAGTGTTGAGATTGTAGCAAGGAAGGTCTTCCATCATCATCACAACGTCCTAGGATGATGGAGGACAATGAAACTTAGGCTAAGGTGATTAATTAAATGTTTTCCTAAGTCCAACTTAGGAAAAGAACTGTTGATGTGTTATAATTTTCACTTGACTTTATTGAGTACTTTTTCTAAAGTTAGTGAAAAATAATTTAAGTTGTGGTCTTTTAATCTTGACCATTGATCTCATCATGAGGGTGAGGGTTGATCTCAGCCCTCAATCATTTTGGAGATTAGGGTTTCACTTGCTCAATGAAGAATAAAGAGATCAGTTGGGCTAGAGGGGCGCACAAGTGAGAGAGAAGTCGATTCCAGAGAGAGATCAATTGCAGATTTACAGGTGAGTTTTTGAGGGAGGACAGAGGAGAGTCTAGCAGATGAATCGACTCACATCTTCACCAAATCGCAGAGGCTAAGCTTCAAATCTGGCAAGGTCGTACAGAGTGACGTAGGGGTGACACGGGAGGGTCGTACATTCACGCAGAGGCTCACCTTCTAGCTGTTGTTTCGTTCTGGTTCTGTTTTGAAGGATCTAGGGAGGTCGTACGGTTTTGTTGGAGAAGGTTTTGCTGAAGATTATTCAGCTATTGGCAGAGGTCGATTTACTTTGTAAGAAATTTCCATATTTTCCTGCTCAGAAATAATAAAATCTCAGATTTGTTGCACCGGTTTTCCCACCTTGGGTTTTTCCGGGGACTATTGTCCAAAAATAAGTGTGTACATTTGATGTGATTGTTGTCTACTTTTACTTTCAGTTCCTGGTAATTTATTTTTGTTGTGTATTTAATTTATTGTGAAGAAAAACCCGAATAATCAATTAAAAAATAATTTGATTGGTTTAAAGTGTATTGGGTTTAGAAATTTCACACCTCGATTTGTGTGCCACTGTTGTTGCCTTGTTTTCTCCTCGCCGAATTACTCACTCACTGTGAATAATCAATGTGTATCTTGACTCTTCCCTTTGTTGTCTTTTTATAACATTGAGTTGGTCCAAATCCCTAATCTCAACGGACGAGATTAAATCTCATTGTCCTATTTGATCAATGGCTCACGTTTAATTTAAATCACTAGTGCCAAAACTTAGGCACTTTATTAAATTAAACTCACTTTATAAAAAGATGTTCACTTTATTAATTAATTAATAAAGTGAACTCCCAAAAAGCATAGGAGTCATTAAATGACAATTTCCACAAGTTAGACACTCCTTGTGGAAATACCTGTCTGAGCTACAGACATCAACATTGTAATGCCAGAGCCAAAACCAATGAATGATGGTTGGGGACTCAACCCCAAGGGAAATAACAATTGTATGAATTATGATCTGTGTTATGTGTGCTTTTGGATGTGTTTGCCAAAAGGGTAGAATTTATTATTATCTATGGCTTTATGCAAGTTGGACTACTTTTAGCATTAATGTATCTCCTAATCGCATTATTGATTATTATAGTGCTCAAAGGAAATTTTGATAGTGGGCTCTACCCACTTTTGAGTTAGCTTGTGGTGGTTGTTCAGCAGCCCACTTTTTTGTATAAAATGACCAGTGCATACAATACTTGTTTATATTAATAATCGAAGGAGGCATTTTTGTTTTTAAATAATAGTAATGTTTTAGCAATACACCACAAGTTTAAACTTTAGTCATAGGTAGGCTACCCATGTGCCAAATACATGTACCACTCTCTCACCTACCTCATCATGTATTACATCATTTATAGTACCCTAAGATGATTGAGGTGATCTAAACACCTAACTAACCCTAACACTATTTGTTATCATTATACATGTAACCTACTTTATACCAACAAATAATTGATAATTAATGTATCTAGTGAATACCAGGCCAAACATTTTTTTACGCAATAAATACATTGAGCCAATTCATAGTGGAGCCCAGACAATGTCATTGGAAAGTTGCTAAGCATGTGCTCCAATATCTGAAGGACACCATGCATAATGGCATGCAGTATATAGGAGATGGGTGAGTTTTGACTTCATGGTTTTGTTGATTCAAATTGGGCAGGAGATTAGGGACATGGAAGAGTACTTTAGGCTATTGTTTTAGTTTGGATACAAGAGCTCAACAAAAGCAAAGTATATTACAGCTTCAACTGCTAGTGTGAACCAATTTATTTTTGCAAATTGGTAGTTGTGTTTGTTAAAATTAAGCAGCTCCAAGAGCCATTCTCCGAGAGGATGGCAAAGACCCTAGCTGAGATCTAGGATCCCTAGTACACTCCTGGGGTTCTTGGTCTGGGAGCAAGCAGTTTGAGCCATGGCAAAAGACCCTAGTGAGGGCCCCTAGTGTATTGTTGGGGTTCTTGGTCAAGGACCAAGCAGTTTGATGATGTAAGTCCCTAGATGTGTTCTAGGGCCCCTGGATGTGGTCCAGGGAATCCTTGCTCGGTGCTTGGATTGATCCTTAGTTGTGTACCTTGGTGATAAGACCCTAGTGGTGATCTAGGGCCCCTAGATGTGTTCAGGGTATCCTGGTCTGGGACCAGGCAATTCTTGGTTAAGTACCAAGACAAGATGATCTGTGATCTTCTTCTACCCCGGGATGGTCCATGAAGACCTAGGAGCAGTTAAGAAGGAGGACATGATCACATCATTGACCTTCCTCTTATGCTGGGATGATAAAAGCTTATAAGTTATCATGAGACTTATGTGGATATTTTGCCATTGAAAAACCCCCTTTGACTTTGTCTTGTTATTGTTGCAACCCCCCCTTGCTTGAGCCACGTCCTCCTTAATGTTATGTGGTTTGGTTCTTTGCTAGCCACCTTGACCGTGGTTCTCCCCTCCTTAACCTATTGACTTTCTAATTAATATTTTATGAATTAAAATATTAATTATTTTAACTTGTTTTATTGTTGGGTTTTAATTTAACCCTAAAGTAAGGCTTAGTTTAGTTAACCCTAACCTACTACCTAAACTATAATAGGAGACCTCTCCCCCTCTCACACTCACTCATTCTCATTCCTCCAAAACTATTCTTGGTCTGAAATTTGTTGTGGCTCTCTTGTTCTGATTGGTATTGTGGTGCGGCCTCTTCCTCTCCTCTCTTCCAGTCTACCGCCACCTCCTTGTTGTTCTTCTTGCCACCCTTATGCTGCCTCTTGCCTCAGTTCTGGTGCCACCTAGTTGTTGTCACCTAGTTACAGCCTTCATCACTCAAATCTGGGTTTGTTGAGGCAGCCCTAATTTATGCCACCTTTTTGCTATAACAGTTCCTTCTTGAACAGTTTTTGTTAAGGGTTGTTAGTGGGTTTCTTTCAGCCTCTAGATTGGTCATTGGGGATTTTATATCAGCCATGTACTTGATGTTTAGTATGCTGATTGGTTTTTGAGATCTACCTAAAGTTCTTCTTGGAAAAACTATCCACGAGATCATGATGAGATCTACCCTTGAGGGTTTGATCCATGACCATTATAGTTTTTTCTAAGCATATAGAAAAGAGAACAACAACATGCACATCGAGTAAATATGTTCTTTGTTTTTGCTAAGGTAATGTACAGATTTGTTCCTTGATTTTGCTAATATAATGTTCAGATCTGTTTTCTTGTTTTTTGCTAATGTAATGTTCAAATCTGTTTTTTCTTTAGTAATGTCCAGATCCATTGTTTTATTTCTGTTATTGGTATACATCATAAATTTTTGAATGTGTTGTTGATCTAAAACTACTGTAGTAAATAAAATTTTAAAAGGATATTTTTGTTTCTAGTTTGCCCTTGAAATTCTAACATGGTATCAGAACTTAGGGCATGAAAAGAGTTCAATTGTCGCAGACTTTTGAGCCTACGTAGATCCACACCTAAGGGTTTGTTTTGAAGATCAGCAATAAACTTGTTTTATATCAGATCTTGTTTTCAGTATGGCTTCATCTTCAGTCAAAGCAGAAGATAGGCTTGAATGGGCTTCAAACTTCAATGCCTGGAAGGCTAGGGTTTTTAATATCTTTGAAGGTGACTTGGATGAGTTGGTTACCAGAGTGATAGAAGAACCTACTTCAAATGCAGGAAGAGCAGCCTATAAGAAGAGGCGGGCCAAAGCCAAGAGCGTCATTTTTGACTCAGTTAAAGACAGCATGATGCCTCGTATTGCTCATCTAAGGATAGTTAAGGAATGCTTTGATGCCCTAGCAAATCTATATGAAAAGAAGGCTCCAACTCATAAGAGGATTTTGAAGAAACAACTACGTACATTAAAGATGGGAAAGGATGAAACTATCTCTGCCTTCTTTTCCAAAATTGCCCAAACAAGAGATCAACTTGCAGCAATTGGAGTTGTAGTGGATGATGATGACCTTGTACAAACAACAATAGATGGTCTTCCTGACTCATGGGAGACATTTCTCTCATCAGTCAATGGAAGAGAAGTTCAACCCAACTTTGAGACATTGTGGCATGATTGCCTGGAAGAAGAGGGTAGACTCAAAAGCATAAATGAACCCTCAACGGTGAAAGACCATGCTCTTTCAGTCAAAGCCAAGAAGTGGAAGAGGTCTTCTCAGCACAAAGGCAAAGGTAAGAAACCCCAAGGTAAGCACTCTCACTTTCACTCTCATTTGTATAAAGTAAGATGCTTTAACTGTAAAAGGCTAGGTCATTATGCAAAAGACTGCAAGAACCCTCCTTCACAACAAAAACGGAGAGGCGGATTCCTTGCTTCAGTTGCAACTGAGGAAGAAGAGCCTCAAAGAAGGAGAACCAGAGCTGCTACTAAAGAACAAGAACAGCGCAGAGAAAGTTACCTTGTTTCATCTCTCTCTGGTACTATCACCAAATCAGAAGAAGTTTGGCTAGTGGACAGCGGGGCCTCCAAGCACATGACAGGCTTCAAACAAAACCTTGCGAACTATCGAGATAAGAAGTTCAATGTGAAGGTAGAATTGGGTGATGATGGCACCTATGCCATCAAAGGATTTGGATCAGCATCTTTCCAACTTCAGTTAAGTAATGTATTTCATATTGAAGAAATTCTTTATGTTCTTGGATTAAAGAAAAATCTTATCTCAGTTGCAGTTCTAGAAAGTAAAGGGTACTCAGTAGCCTTCTTCAAAGGAAAGTCTCTTATGTGGCCCTCAAATGAAAGTATGAGCTCAACCATGATAATCGAAGCTCAAGAAGATGGACTTTACAAAGTCATTGGTCAAGTTATTCAAACATTAGCTCATGAGATGATCAACCCTTGCGAACTATGGCATAGAAGGTTTGGACATCTCAACTATAATGCTTTCCCAGGTTTGCAAAAGATGGTAACATGTATGCCAGTTTTTTCTTTTGAGCATGATAGTATTTGTAAAGGTTGTACTCTTGGTAAGAATACAAAGAAATCTTACCCTCACAGTAATAGAAAAACTAATGGTATATTAAATCTTATTCATTCTAATCTTTGTGGACCTATGACTGCTCCGTCCATGAATTATATCATTTTTATTGATGATTGTTCTCGTAAAACTTAGATTTATTTTCTGAAAACTAAAGATGAATCTTTCAATAAATTTCAGGATTTTAAGAATCTTGTTGAGAATCAAACAGGTATATATATCCGTGTTTTCAGAACAGACAATGGAAAAGAGTTTGACTCCCACAAGTATGATGATCTTTGCCAGGCTTCTGGGATTAAGAGGGAGTTGACTGTGCCTTATAATCCTCAGCAGAATGGAGTTGCAAATAGAAAGAACAAGACAATTTGTGAAGCAGCCAGAGCCATGATGTATGATCAAAATCTTCCATTGTCTCTTTGGGCCGAAGCTGCAAACAATGCAGTCTATATTCAAAACAGGTATCCTCATAAAGCCCTGGAAGAGAAAACTCCAGAAGAAGTCTTCATCGGTAAGAAGCCTTTAGTTGACCATTTGAGAATTTTTGGTAGTCCTATCTACATTCATGTACCAAAAGAAAAGAGGACTAAGTTAGAGCCCTCTGGAAAGAAGGGCACCTTTGTGGGCTACAGTGAAACCTCAAAAGCATATTGAATCTGTATACTAGAGCAAAAGTTCATAGAGGTCAATAGAGATGTGACCTTCCATGAGGAAGCAGCCTTTCGTTGTTCCAAAGAACTTCCATGTGATACAGAGGAGCAGGAAGCTCCGTCTCCAAAACCTTCAGATTCACCACTTTCAGATGAGTAGAGGGAGGAGGCTAGAGAGCCTTCAGTGGATCCCATAAGGGATTCTGTTGACTTTCCCGTAGAGAAACCTCTTGTCAAAAGGAAGCCAGCTTGGTGCCGTGAAATTTTAAAAGAAGCAGAAAAACATGCAGCACGTAAAGGTACCTTCAAAGTAAGCAAGAAACCGGATAAATACTCAAGTTTGATAGCTTAGTTGAATCTTGTGATTGACTCGGAACCTTCCACTTTTGATGAGGTTGCCAAACATAAAGTGTGGAAGGACGCCATGATGGAAAAGTACGAGTCAATATTGAAGAATGATGTATGGGAAGTGGTCCCAAGACCTCAAGGAAAATCAGTAGTAACCTCTAAATGGATTTACAAAATAAAGCATACAGTAGATGGCAGTGTTGAAAAATTCAAAGCTAGATTTGTGGCTCGTGGCTTCTCTCAGAAAGAAGGAATTGATTATGACGAGATCTTTGCTCATGTTGCCAGGTATACCTCTATCAAAATCATCATCTCTCTTGCTTCAGTTTTTTATTGGAAACTTCACCAAATGGATGTTAAGACTCCCTTTCTTAATGGTGAAGTTGAGCAAGAGGTTTATATCGAGCAGCCCGAGGGTTTCGTGATCCATGGGAAAGAATCCCATGTCTACAATCTCAAGAAAGCCTTGTACGGATTGAAACAAGCTCTGAGAGCTTGGTATGGAAGAATTGACAATTTTCTTCAAAGTCTTGGGTTCTCCAAAAGTATAGCAGATCCTAATCTTTATATAAATATTGTGAAGAATCATCCTGTTATCTTGGTTTTATACGTGGATGATTTGTTCCTTACTGGAGAGGAACATCTTATAGCTCAGACTAAGAGGGTGTTACCAACAGAATTTGAAATGAAGGACTTGGGTCTTATGCATTACTTTCTTGGCTTAGAGGTGTGGCAGAGACCTGGTGAGATCTTTCTCTCACAAAGCAGGTATGCAATTGATGTGCTTCACAGATTTGGGATGTTGGACTGTAAGTCCATGACCACACCTATGATTTCAAACCTGAAGAAGTTACATGATCAAGCTACAGGTTCAGTCCCAGAAGATCCTACCGCATATCGTCAGATTATTGGGTCCTTGATGTATCTAGTACACACCAGACCGGACATTTGTTACGTAGTGAATGCCCTCAGCCAATTCATGTGTGAATCGAAACACATTCTTATGGTTGTTGCTAAGCATATTCTCAGATATGTCCGAGGGACTATAACCTATGGGCTCAGATACACTTCTAGTGGAGGTGTAATGCTTCATGGCTATACAGATTCAAATTGGATGGGCAGTACAGTGGACCGAAAGAGTACTTTCGGATATTGTTTCAGTTTGGGTTCAGCTATGATCTCCTGGTCTAGCAGGAAACAGGGCTCCATAGCCCAAAGCACTGCAGAAGCAGAATACATTGCTGCAAGTGTTGCCAGTAGAGAAGCAGTGTGGCTCAGAAAGCTACTCTCAGATTTGTTCAGTGTTGAGCTGGAACCCACAGTTATTCACTGTGATAACCAGAGTTGTATAAAGCTCTACGAGAATCCTGTGTTTCATGACAGATCGAAACACATTGAGATGAGATATTGTTGATGATTGCAGCGTCATGAGACATTCTCCAGATCGTACTCCTCTAGACTAAGTTGAGTTGATCTGAGAGAACACCTATGTGATAGGTGAGTCGTACTCCTCTAGACTGAGTTGAGTTAACTTGTGTTGGTCTCTTGTCGTGCTCCTCTGGACTGAGTTGAGATGACTTGAGATGGTCTCCTGTCGTACTCCTATGGACTTAGTTGAGTTGACTTGAGATGGCTCTCCAGTTCGTACTCCTGTGGATTTAGTTGAGTTGATCTATTTGAGAGTGACGTCCTTTGTGGTTGAGCACATGTGGACTTGTACCTAGTGGCAGAGCACTAGAGGATGTGTGTGAGACCCCTTGCTATATTGTCAAAGAGTAAGACTATTGTAAAACCCTAATTTGTATTGTGAATGGTACAAGTCGGCCCTACTGTGTAAACACAATTAATATTATGTAAAAGACTAATTGTACTATTCAGTTGTACAAGTCGGCCCTATTGTGCCAATAGACATGTCTATTCATTGAGTTAAGTCATGTATATATTAGAGAGATATATCCCCATTGAGGATCATCTCACTCACTCTCAACGCATTACTTGGAAAGCTGTAATTTGGTGCGCACTTCTTATGCGCTATCTTTCTTGGTCATAGAGTACCCTATTGTGTGCGCTAGGATTTTGTCTTGAGGGCCACCTTTGCTGGCACCCATATTTTCAGTGGAGAGGGTTTCTTCTCTTGGCAATATAGCGAAGGGTTGCTGGGTTTTTCCCTTGGTTAAGAAGGGTTTTCCCAGGATAACTTCTTGTGTCTTGTGCATGGTTATTCTTCTTGTGATCTTGGTTTACTTCAGCTATTGTATTTTGTGTTGTTGCATTGTTTATGGTTCAAGTTCATGCTAAATTGAAAAGAAACTACATGTGCTTGAGTAACCATTAAAAATTCAACAAATATCACTATGTTCGGGACATGGTGCAAAAGAACATTCTCAGTATTCGGTATGTTTCGACGACGAAACAAACCGCGGATATTTTGACCAAGCCTCTATCGTTGACAAAGTTTGTGTACTTTCGAGACAAGCTTAGTGTTGCTGAGAGGGAGTGTTAAAATTAAGCAGCTGCAAGAGCCATTCTCCGAGAGGATCGCAAAGACCCTAGCTGAAATCTAGGGCCCCCAGTACATTCCTGGGGTTCTTGGTCTGGGACCAAGCAATTAGAGCCATGGCAAAAGACCCTAGTGAGGGCCCCCAGTGTATTGTTGGGGTTCTTGATCAAGGACCAAGCAGTTTGATGATGTAAGTCCCTAGATGTGTTCTAGGGCCCCTGGATGTGGTCCAAGGAATCATTGCTCGATGCTTGGATTGATCCTTGGTTGTGTACCTTAGTGGATAAGACCCTAGTGGTGATCTAGGGCCCCTAGATGTGTTCTGGGGTATCCTAGTCTGGGACCAGGAAATTCTTGGTTAAGTACCAAGACGAGATCATGTGTGATCTTCTTCTCTCCCGAGATGGTCCATGAAGACCTAGGAGCAGTTAAGAATAAGGACATGATCACATCATTGACCTTTCTCTTATGCTAGGATGATAAAAGCTTATAAGTTATCATGAGACTTATGTGGACATTTTGCCATTGAAGAACCCCCTTTGACTTTGTCTTGTTATTGTTGCAACCCCCCCTTGCTTGAGCCACGTCCTCCTTAATGTTATGTGGTTTGGTTCTTTGCTAGCCGCCTTGACCATGGTTCTCCCCTCCTTGACTTATTGACTTTCTTATTAATATTTTATGAATTAAAATATTAATTATTTTAATTTGTTTTATTGTTGGATTTTAATTTAACCCTAAAGTAAGGGTTAGTTTAGTTAGCCTAACCTACTACCTAAACTATAAAAGGAGACCTTTCCCCCTCTCACACTCACTCATTCTCATTCCTCCAAAACTATTCTTGGTCTGACATTTGTTG